>VWZL01003347.1:21131-35102 GCA_013396915.1 Stercorarius parasiticus | reverse complement strand
AATTTTTTTGGGGGTCTTTAAATCAAGCCATTTTATACAGCAATAAGGGCAGGAGGGGGCCGAGGTGCTGCCGATGGCCCAGCGCTGGCAGGGAGATGGTCTGGGCTCCCTGTGCTGCAGAGGGGACAAGATTCCCCCCCCATCAGCTGGGGACAGCCACAGGCTTTGTTGTCCCCAGGGCCACCACGGAGGAGGTCAGGCAGAGCCCACCCCGGGGGCAGACGGAACCACTGGTCCCCCCCCTCGCCCTCCCGCATCATCCATGGCCGCTCCCGGGGCAGGAGCAGCGGAGGATGCGGGAGAGATTTCTGGGCCGAGGCCAGGGGAAAAAAAAAAGGGAGCACTGGGCTCCGTGGCACTGGGAAACTGGGACACGCTGGGGTGGGGGGGCCACTGGGAAACCCAGCGAGACCAGCACCATGCCCCGGAGCGGGAGCAGCATCGTGTTAAGTGATGGCAGGAGGAAAAGGTAACCCAAAAGACCCAGCCCTGCCTCGGCTGGGCACCCTGCCGCACCGCGGGGCTGCGCAGAGCCCCCCGCGCCCGCCTGCGCCCCGCCAGCCGTCTCCCTTCCTCCGTCTCTTTTAGTTTCTCCATCTTTCCCCTCCGTCACACGCAACCGGTCTTCGAGGGAGTTTCTTTTATCCCGTTTTCCCTCCTGAGAGTAACGGTCCAGGCACCATCCGGTCCCGGCACCCTCCGGAGGAGAGGGCAGGCTCCTGCTGCTGCCGGGACCCCCCACGTCCAGGGCATTTTTAAACATTTCTCTCTACAAAATATTTCTACAAGCAGCCGCCTGTCTGGTATCTCACTCTTCCGGGCAGTTACTGTACAAAGGAGGGAAGAGTTACGTTGTTTTGTTGAGGGTTTTTTTTGTTTATTATTTTTTCCCTTGCTGCGTTTAATTTCTTTGGAAATTAAAAGAAATGAAGGGGGTTATTTATTTCTTTTTAATTTATTTTGTCATATTTTTGTAAAACCTGCAGAAATGCAATAAAAAAAAAAAAATAAAAATATATTTCAACAAGCCTGAGGCGTGGGGTAAAATTCTTGCTCGCAGCGGCTCGCACGGGGCCTCTCGCTCAGGTCTCCTGGCCCCGGGGAAGGCGGGAGGGGACACTGGGGACACTGTCACCCCTTCACAGGCCTCTTAACCCAGGGCAAAGCCCCCAGAGAGTGACACAAGGACGAGCCCCGCCGGCGCGGTTCGATGCCAGGCCGCGGCTCTCACGCATAGTGTTGGGCAGAGGAAGAAAGAAGAAAGTTGTAATCCTCTAAATTCTGCAAATTTATTTATACACAGTATCAAACACGGAATAGTTTAAAAAGAAATGCCAAAAAAAAAAAAATAAAAAAAAAAATCCAACGGCCGTGACATTCGACTAACGGTGGATTTACAGTCGCTCCACAAGGGCAGCCCTGCCGCCAACACCCGGCTTTCAGGAAAAACCACCTTCTCCCCAGCCCCACGAAAAGACAATATTTTTGAGAAGGAAAAAAAAAAAAAAAAAAAAGGACAATTCAAGTTGCGAAGACAGGTTGGAAGTTACACAGACTCACAAGCTCAACGCCGCATTGGCCAAAGCCAGCCCGGGATCGTGTGCGCCGAACGGACCGGAGGAGTTAAATACAAGCAGTTGTGGCCGACAGGAAACTCCGAGCCGCTCGCAGACGCTCAGCTGCGACACGCGACTGGCCAAGGACGGGGCGATTTAACTAAAAATACCCAATAAAGCCTGTTAACGGCACGCTGGGCGCTGATGAAGGAGGAATGAATGCGTTGGGAAAGCAGCACAGCTGTAGCAGGGAGGAGGGGGTGACTCGGCTCTGACCCTCCATTCCCATTTCAGGCTGTATTTGTTTTACAGGAAGCCATTAGTCACCCCACGGCCCCGGGAGCCGCCGCGGAACGAACCCGAGGGCCAGTCCCGCTCCCCGCCAGCCCACACCGCTGCCTCCGTGCTCCCCGGCCCCTCGCCCTTTTTCGCACACACGTCAACGCCTCTTAACAAAGCAGGGGGGAATATTTGACCTGTTCAACTGTCTAATATCATATCTCAAAAAAAACCCCAAAACCCACCGGGCGCGTTTAACAGCAACGTCCCAGGGATGACAGCTCCACGATTCGCTGAAGAGCAAACCAGACAAGTCGTTCCTGGAGCCGGTAGCAACGAGGCAAAGTGAAACATTCCTGCTAGCCAAAGAAAGTTTGCTTCCTTCAGGAAGGCGAGGAAATTAAAAGCAGTTAGAGCACAAAAAGGACAAATTACCACCCTCATGGTGCAGCTGGAGGGCAGCTTCGCCCCTACAGGGCGAGGAGCGGGGCCATCTCTTGCCCCCAATGCCACGAGGAGCTGGTCAAGGGAAGGAGATGACAACCTGCGGAAAAACTCGGTGGCCACCGCAGCGGCCCCTGCTGGCCCCGAGGTGTGCCCTGCTCCCCACCCCCCGCGTCACCCGGCTGATTCAGCTTATTGAAAAACCAAAATCCCGATTTGAAACGGGGTCAAGTTTTTAACAGCGCTGCCCTTTGATCTTGCCAGCTCAACGCTTACTTTCAGGTTTACACGGGTAAAACTTGGCACTCTACCACAACGGTTACAGCCACCCAGACACCTCAAAAAGCATTAAGACTGCCAAGAAGACTTTTAAAAAATTCCTAGAACAACCCAATTCTAAAATCACACACGTAGGGAGGCTTAGTTCTTCATCTTTGAGGACACGCTAGGAGAATTCTGCCTTTAAAAACAGAAACCGAGTGTTAAAGAGAATTTGAAAGCCAGCATTTCGTTCTCCTGTTTCAGTTTCAAAGACGTTCTTCCCTGCAGGCGAGGTTCAGCCTTTTCAATATCTAGATGTTTTGGTTTTTTTCTCCCAGTGGTTAAAAAAAGACAAGGTTCTGGAAGTCCTCTCTCCTCCCTGACATTAAACTCTCAAGATGACACACAGCTTTTATATAAAATATAACGCAGCTGCCAGCGCACGCGTTTCAGGACGAGCTCCGCAAGCCAATGCCGTGACAGTAAGGCATTTAGTGTAGGCTGGACGCAACCATTAAACTCCTAAGCACGCTGGCGTAGCCAGTCCACCTGGAAAACCTGCCGACTCAGCCTTTTTTGGTGAGCACCAGCCACAAACATCCCAGATCGGTCTCTCCCGACACGGAGCGAGATCAGCTGGAAGCCCCTCTGGTCACGGTCAGCGTGTCGCACAATTCCTCTGCTGCCAGGCTGACACCGTTAATCCAGGAAAACAAATTGGTTTTCCCGTTATAGATAGGCAGGTCTTTTCAAAAATCTGAAAAAACGAAGCTAGCGGTATACAAACAAGCCGGGAAAAGGGTAAGTAGTAACGTAGCTGGGAGCTGCAGTGTTAGAAAATCACCAAAACTCCTGCTCAGTCTTTGCCCTTGCGGCCAGTGTCAAGGAGCTCACCGAAAAATAAAGCTTTGAAGTTATAACTACTGAGTATAGAGTGAAAATTTTAAGATTAATGTCCAGTGTGTTCAAAACTCACCCTACAGGAAACACATCCCAACACCGACAACTGACTGGCTGCATAAGGCACGCACGGGAGAGGGAAGGAAACCCGTTTTCCAGCCGATCCCACTCCAAAACCGACTTCACAGCCCTCCCACACGGCACAACCCCGAAGAGCCACGCGCTCCGGGAGTTTCCTGACAGCTTGGCACATTCACCAGGACGACAGAAAACAGCGTTCGGGTTAAGCCTGTCCTTTGGATTCACCACAACCCGGCTCAGCAACCAGCTCCCGAGGGTCCCCGGGATGCGTATCCCAGTCACCCAAACCAGTACAGCGCTGGTGCTTCACGCCTTGCCCAGGCTAAGAAGTGGGTTTTTTTAAAAAAAAGTCACATCTCATGTATCTAAACAATTTTAAAAGCCTGTCCTCTTACAGTGAAATGCATCTAAATGCATCCTCACAGTGAAACGCATCCCAAACCTTCTGCCCACCTTCAATACTCTTGTGGTAAAGAATTTTGCCACAATTCCAAGCTGAGCCGCAGCCTCGGGCAGGCAGGATCCGAGCAACTCCCTTCCCACGTCTCCTGCCGCTCCCTGTTCTTTGTAGCACAACGTGGTTCCAGGGCTTGTCAAAACCTTGTACACGTGCTTGCAAACTCCGTAAAGCTTTGCAAACAGTCCTCCACCGCTTGCCAGCTTCCTACGAAAGCAAACCTTCCGGCCACAGGTTCTGCTGCGTTCTGTGCTTCCCGGTTGGAAAGACGCCGGGAGGTGGCCTCCAGCCTCCTGCTCGAAGCCGGGGCGATAGCGAACACGGAGCGGGTCGCTCAGGGCATCGCTCATCTTGAAAAACTTCCAAGGACAGAAGCAGGAAACACCTTGAGAGCTGAATGCGCCAACGGTACCTGACTGAACGCACTCCGGCAAAATAAAGCCACCCAGCAAACTCCGGGAGCCAACCACCGAGGCACACAATTCACCCAGACTTGGCTGCTCAGACACAGCTACCCCTGAATTCACAGCGGAGGACAGAATGTTAAAGCCGATCTTTTCTTTCAACATTTCCCCATCTCTAAGTATCACGTGAGTACTTTTTGTTACTACTTCTCCCCTAAAAAAAAAAAAAAAAGAAGGGATCAAATGCTATCGAGAATTAACCTAAACAACACTTTAGCTGCACATCAGTCACTAGTGTATTTTAATCTTAAAATAAGGCGGTGCCTAACTTGTTAATATTCGGAACTCACCCAGCACACGTCTAATTGCTGGCATCGGGCACAAGCTCCAGCGCTGTCTAACGCGGCACAGATGCCTGCGAAGAGGAGCCTGCTGGAAGGGGCTGCTCTTCGAGGGACTCATCGTCCCCCGGCCCCGGTAACAAGAAACACATTTCTGCTGCTTGGACTTTTGAGGAGAGATGCACTAATTCAACTAGAATAACAAAATTCCGATCTCTGACGAGTATCTCTGGTTTTCCTTAAAAAAAAACCCCAAACCTTTAGTAGACATTGCTAACAGAAACAAGAAAAAATAGGGCTACGCAGACAAATACAAAAAACCCCTGAGGGTCACTAAATCTCAGTCACTTCGTAACAAGAGAGCTGGAAGTCAGAGGAGCTGGGAATTATACAAATAGTGCAGTCAGCAAAACCCCAGGGTTTGGTGGTTTTTTTTAAACGTTGTTGTTGTTGCTTTCAATGCACTAAGGCACCAGGAAGTCACAGTTAGGCAAAGAAGACCTTCCATGCAACATTCAAACCCGGTACGCTTACCATGTATTACACAGACGTGAATAGAGGACGGAAGCGCCACAGCCCGAGGACAGCACTCCCGAGCCAGCAGCGGCACGGAAAGGGAGCTCGGAGAAGGAAGGAGGAAGGAAAGGAGCTCTCGCTTCCCACGGGATGGGACGGAGAAAGACTCACTGTGGGTTTTAGCAATCCATACTGCTTGTACACAACCAACGCAAAAAGAAAAATGAAACCCAACAAGTCTGACAAAAAGTCAAGGTTTGAAGACTTGTCTCTCCAGCACTTCAGAAGCACTTTAAAAAGGCAACTTTCTTGTACCTCCTAAAAACAGCCAAAATGCTTCAAAGGCTCCCATCACCAACCAAGACCATTTTTAAAGACACGGAGGGCACAAAGACGGGGGTTTACAACAGGAAGGAACTGCCAACTCTCTTTTAATAGTACATGGCTCTGTCTAGCAGAGAAGTCAGCAAAGCTCAAACCTTGCCATACCAATCAAGAATTATACAGCATTTTACAACTTTAAAGCACTGTACAAACATCACTGCAAGGCTGCAGCTCTCTCCAGCTTTGCTAAACACACAAATTGGTCACACTTTACCACCAGCTGCACGTCCGTTTCCTCTTTTTTTTGGTATCTCACAGCTCTTCAAAGGATTCTTCAGCTTCAGCTGATCCCCGCGAGGCCGGATGCGAACGCGGCATCTTCAGTCAACGTCTTGCACTTTGCACAAAAGCACTTTTTTGACGGCGTTAACTCTGGGAGGAGTCCTCTCGCAATCGCCGGTAAATCACGCAGAAAGCCAAGTGTATTTTCTCTTCACCAACACAGTTGGCATTTTCAACAGCATCCTAGGAATTCGGAGGTTACTGCCATAGCAAAAAGGTAACAGTTTTTTGAGGCAGATACAAAGTTCTAAACTACTCAGTGTTAAGTTAAATTCACTCACTGTATCAGAAACTTGGTGCCTAATGGACATTTCGAAATGCAACGTGCGCCGTGCCCTGCTCTTCCTCGGGTTCTGCCTTGCCAACACATGGTTGTCAGCAACAGTTTTCTCTCCCTTCATGTTCCCTTCGCCCCCAAACCTGGATACGTGGTGTCCCCCGGTCGGACGGGGACACCGTGGAGAAGGGGACAGCAGAAACCCTCAAAGCCGGCGGCCGCCACAGCCACACCAAACAAGGCTTACCCAGGATCTCTAGAAAAACGTCCGTGCCACCTCTTGAATTGGTGTTTAGGATTTGTCAACGAGGAAAAAACACAGCTATAAATGCAACAATTTAAACTAACACAGTGTGAAGTCAGCTTCTTACGTTAAAGCAGACGAGACATCATTACTAAGCTACACCTTTCCTGTCCCCTTCAGGTGACGATACTCATTTCCTTTCAGTCTCTGAACCTCTGAATCCACCTCGACGACTTACAGGGCTCCGTTCTGGCTCTTACCGAAGAGTCAGTGAAGGGTTACAGGCAACAGGCACTGAACTGTCACAGTCCAAGAGAGACTGGTCTTCATCAGAGACCATGGAAGCTCACGTTTTGATCAACTCCAAGTCCTGGGCTCCATTCCAGACATGCCGATATCGCAGGAAAATACAACGTACCATTATTCAGAGCCGGCAGCTGAGACAGAGAACTGGATCTAGGTGCTGAGGTGCTCCCAGACTCATCCAGCCAAGCGCTGCCTGCAGGGCGCCTACCCAGCTCCGTTCCATCAGCTGTTGCCTAAATGCACTGCTGATCAAATACTCGGAACAGGATAAGAGTATCCATTTATTCCAACGGAGTAGTTGCACATATCAGTCCATTCAAGACCAAGAGACGGTTAGAATTTAAGAGCAAGAAAAAGCAACACACCTTTCACTTTGAACTCTCCGTGGCCACTGATGCATGAGACAACGTACGCTGCCAAATGACCGTGGCCCTCCCAGAACAGACCAAAAGAATAAAACTTACAGCTCAAGTTGACAACACGGTTGCTAAGATCAACATAACCCTAAAATGACACCCATGATTTTTTTTTTTTTAAGTGCAGTGCCAGTTTCAGAATATTTGAGAAAAAAATAGTGAGGCCCCACACTTACGGCTGGACTGGGCACATCCAAAGAAGAATTAACTTGGAATACGTCAACGGGCAGATTAATCGGAAAAAGCTCTATCACGGAAGGGTTCTGTAATAACCCGCGTCTCCTACCCAGGCTCCCATCGCTAGACCCGGGTGATCAGGTAACAGATTCAACAAAACCTGTGAAAGTGACAGTGTATATTTTTAGAAAGGAGGAACTAAGGTTATACTACATCATTTACTGAATTGTTCCACCATCGCTCCGTAAGTTTTACGGCATAAATAAAAAATGGAGAGGAAAAAAAAAAAAATAAATACATTGGCTCCTATGAAGTCAGAAGTGGTTTAGGCTGCATAGTGGAGGGGTGAGAGATGGGAGCAAGGGGCAAAATTTACACACTTTGAGACAAAACAGGAAGCGCCTGCAAAGTAGTAGAGGAGAAAGCCAAGAGTTTAAGTGTCCTCGTTCATATCCTGGCTGTCTGTCCGAGCGATTTTCCGTGGTGGCGCCGAGTTCTCACCTTCTATTTCCACTTGCTCTTGATCTCTCTTCTTTGCTGCATTCTGTTGGGACAAAGAAAGCCACAGTGAAACTCTCCAAAGCCTTGGATTCTGGTGGCAGTTAGCGTCGGTAGAACAAGTTTTTGTTTGTGAAAGTTTTTTGGATGGAATACAGTGATGCGATGACCTAACTGACACGCTGGAACAGACACTGAAGAGGATTTTGCCCAAAGCCAAAAGGTGCTCCTTCGAGATTGTTCTTCAAATTTGAGGGTGGGACTAAAAGACCAATCGTTGATCTCGGCACCTTTTATTTATAGATCTCAAATATTGCATAAACATGAGTAAGATCCTCTTTCCCACTGCTCTGAGTCAGTCCCTAAACTTATCTAAATCTCCCAAAGCCTTCTGTCACATACAAATACTTCCTTTTCAGCTTCAAGGTTCCTTATAATTTCACCTCTCTCCACGTTCTTCCTCCACCTCTGCTCTGCCCATGGCGGCACTCACTGCTTCAACATCTCCCCTCCGAAGCCACCGCCTTGTTCCGAGTACTCCCAGCCCAGCTATCCCAGTTCCTTGTCTCAAACGCTAGCTAGAGCCTACTAATTTATGCGTTCCTCATACGAGAACTCCGATTTTGTACCCAAGATACTTCCACCGCCTCCTTTAGTGCGTTCACATTCTGCATGAGCTCATCTGGCTTCTCCTAACAGCCCTGGGAGGAAAGAGCAGCTTTGCCCAGCTGGAACGGAGAGGCTGAGGCACAGGGAGACCAATTTGCCAAGGTCACAAAGGAAAACTGCAGCAAATGGGAGATGCAACTGCAATCTCCCAAGTTCTAGACTAAATGCTGAGTGAATGTCCCTTAAATTGAAAGGGAAGAAAAAGTTGGTTTGGGTTTTTTTTGTTTAAAAAAGAAGCGCTGTGCAGAGACAGAGCCTCCTCACGCTATCTTTTGCTGAAGTGCAGTTCGCACTTTCTTTTAATTAATCTTCAATATCTTGGTTGTGAACAATATTCAACTCAATTAGCCCGAGTCAGCAAAGCAAGACAAAACGTTAATATTAAGAAAACACAACCATACCTTTTTGTCCCACTGCTGATGTAAATAACGCAAAAGTATATTTGTTTTTTCTGTTACTATGACTGCCAAAAACAAAAAGAGAAACATACTGGGGTCAATTTAAAGAGGACTTTTAAAACAGCGCAGTAATCACCACATTACTTCACATACCAAGCATGGTCCTTTTTAATAAAAGGATACTATGCAGTAACACCAATCACTTAATAAGGATAGAGGAAAAGCAAAAAAACCCCAACAACTAGACACACACCACTAATCGCAGTTCAATAATACCACCTGATCCGAAGTTTAAAATAAGGGAGATCATGCGTATGCCAGATTTTTAATATTAGACCAGAATAAAGTGATTAAAGAACTCAAACTTTAGCAGGGCAGACTTACTTTGTTCAGATGGATATTCTCTCGTGGGAAGATATACTGATGGTCTTCTATTCTGTAGAAGAATTACAACAGTTACAGATCAAAGACAGCAAAAAGCTGATTTTTTTAACCCAACTACAGCTAAACCAACCAAAAGGCCCTCAATAACGCAGGCTACAAATGTGCTGGGATATTCCGCCCTGTTACGTGACGCTGTGCAGCTACAGCTTTTTAAAACACACATATAAAGAAGGAGGTCCATTTTTCGCATGTTTTTCAGGGCATAAGACTACTATTAAAGAACACATATATAAAGAAAGCACCACAGATGTGGTTTGGTTGATGTGATGACACATTCCTCACCAAAGCAAGCAAGAAGTTTTCCTTGCCAAATCTCAACTCATGAACTATCAGCTGTGATCATACATTTTTTTTAAGCAACAAAACACTCATTTTGAGTTTATTTCACTCTAGCATCCTTTGAGGCAGGCACGAAAACCTCCCCCCCAAAGCACCAGGATGCGGTAATACTTACTGATGCTTTACATACAGAATCCGCATGGAATCTGCTGAAGTTGCTTTTGTTGTAGACCGGTAATCCTTTCAAAAAATCTGCCTAAAAAAGACACAGAATAAAAACAAACAAGTAGGTGAGGAACGAAAGGGTGATATTCCCGTGGTTGTTTGCTTTGTGCTGATTCTCGATGGAGTCGCTTGGGTCATTAAGATAAACAACCGCAGGAACTGAAGGATGCTGCCAGGTCCCGGTTAGTGAGATGGTTGTTGGATACAAAACCCACCCAAAACTGTTTATGTAAAGCAAGCCAACCCCTCAGCTTCCACATTTGGCTCGCTATATCCCCAAAGTTCAGTAATTCAGTTAGAAAGCTGCTAATTAAGTCTGTTTTGGCAGATAGGTGATTATGGGCGAGCTCTGACAGAAGGGGATTCGCACCACAGACACAACCGCCGCCGATGAGCGGACCAGAATTCACAGTAACTTACCAGCAGAAATCACAACATCACACGAAAAACTCTGCCCCAGTTTCGCTGATGTCTGAAGTCCTTGAATATTACACCGTATCAAACCAGTTGCTCTTTCGCTTTCCCAGTTCACATTCTTTGTCACAGACCAAGGCTGGTTCCGCAGAGCAATAAAACCCTGCGTGGCCTCAAATCCCCATCCTTATTGCACCCTTATCAGCCTGCCCCAACTGTATTTTTTTTTCAAGGATGACATCCTGGCACGCGTCAAGGCTACTGGTACATCAAAAAAAGAAATAATCCCAAGTTTTGCTGGCAGCGGCGAGATCCCCACTCACAACAAAACTGTTGATCACACAGGCCAGCAAAGCGCTTTGCCGAACAGCCGCGGGAACCCTGCAGAGCCCTCTCAGTTTAATTAAGTCGTAGCAGCATGAAACAGGAATTTCCTTCTCCAAAGTGAAACAGGAGGGCGGGAGGAGAGCACCGAGCTTAAAAGCGTGTGTTGGAGCCCCTCTACTCACAGCAGAGACAAAGGAAGATGCCCAGCAACATCGTTAAAGTAAAGGGAAGGTGGGTAATGAATGTAGGATGAACCTGTGCGATAAGCAGAAGAGAGAGACATCCCTTCTAAATCATCAGCTACCTGTATCGTAATGATACTTGCTTAAAGATTCAAAGCCTGTTATATTAAACACTAAAGGATTGTACTCCAGGACACACATCACCTTATTTATAAGCAATTTTAAAAGGACAGTAAAGCAGCAGATGACAAGTCATTTGATTTCAGTGTTAGAAGCAACGCGTAAATGGACACTACTGCTACAGAACTGCTAGGCTGGAAGACGTTGTTTTCATTTAAATAGAAGCCATTATTTTTATTAGCGCTGCATCTTTAATTCAAAACAAAGAGCTATAATTAGCCAAACCAGAAAAATATTATTCATACTTTTGTTCTTAAAAAGAACTCTACCGACGTTCTAGTTTACACATCCAGCCCTTCCCATATGCCTGCTTGTAGAAATAATCTTGTTAAAATACCGGCCTTAGGTTCAAGCAACGAACTGCAAATTTCTCTTGCCCGTCTGAACCCCCACAGGGCCAACGCTATTTCCCTGCGCCTTCCCTGCCTTCGCTTGCGAGTTCTCCAGGACAGAGTCCATCGCTCGCTCCTCTGCAGAGCAGCCGTACCACAGCAGAGCTCGGGAATTAAGGCAGGATCTTCCGGTTCTGCTATAGCAGAAGCCCTCGGTTTTGGACCGCGCTGCGCTCTCAAGCTCACCGCTTCCCACGCCTGCCCCGATGGATTTCTCTGCTCATCTGTTCTCATCGACATCCACACTCGGCACCGATAAGCAAACAAATCCGCTACCCGAGGACTCCCAGGCTGAGGAACCCTTTAACGACTTCTGAAGGCACAGCCAGACAGTCTTCTCCACATAGTCCAGATTTAAGAATTACTAGTTATATTACTCTGTTTAGGACTGAGGATCTTTAAAAACATCCCATTACGTTTCAAAGCATCTCGCCTTCCCAGTGCATTAAATTTGCAGGCTTTTTATGACAAAGTAACCTGCTCCGCTACACCAGCCTCATCCAGAGAGAGACAGACATGTCCTTGATTTCTTTTATCGCAGTAAAAGCCTGACAACTACTTGGCTCTATTACTGCTTATAAGAATGGAAAATAACTGCTCTAAATAAGAGCAGACAACTTCAAGTACCTCTTCAGTAAGCTACAGCTCACCCCAAGTTCCTCACGCAAGACTATTCCCCTCTTTCCAGCTGGGAATTTGGTCTGGCAGAGCCTGTGTTTCCCTGGAAAGAGACTGGGCGAGCGGGATCGCAGCTCTCACCAGGGATTCCGCAGTCTTTTAACGGATTTTTACAACAGAGCAAGTTATGTCCAGTAAGTTGCAAAAATACTGCTACAATCATCAGACCAAATGCAATTTAATTGGTGAATGTGGGTTCCCCCCCCTTTACCATATAAACAACTAAAGCAGGATATACACGAGCGAAGCACAGACCCGCAAGGAGGAATGTTACTATGCTCGAACAACACCTGGAGACCTCAGCTCTAACAGCCACGAGCGTCCCTGGCTCTCGGCCACCACCTTTCCTTTTCTCAGGCCAGCAGTCGCCCGGGTGGACCAGCTCCAGCCCTGCCAGCAGTGCCCAGTCCCCAGTCATAACCTAGCTGGAGCAGAACAGGGACGCTAAAACAAGGAGACGGACCTTTCTCCAACCTACGCTTCAGCCAGCACGTTAAGCACTCGCCACCAGTTCAGCTGAAGTCTGGTTGTCACTGATACAGACTATCCCTCCGATAATGGTAATTCTGCTGCAAACATGCACATTTCTGCCGGTATCTGCTGATACGATCTCAGAGATCGCTGAAAAGGCCCCCTCGGGGGAATTGCCTGGAGTCGTATTCCTGGATGTTCAGAATTAGACAATACTGGAAGTGCAGTGATCCTTATCTGTTCCAAGGGCACCGGATAAATAAGCCCCGGTAGGTCAGTGCTGTGTTTACACACCTATGGCACAAGGCACACCGAGTCACACCTCCTGTATAATGTCACATGAGGAAACGTTCCCCCTGCCTGCCTTCTGCCACTCTTTAACCAAGGAAAGCACACCCCAGCCAAGCTGGTGAAGCTGCTGGGGCTTCCTGCGCGGACGTGAAAAACCAGCACCCGAACCGAGCCGATACCTCATTTCCTTTGGGGAAAGGCAAACTCAAAAAAAAAAAAAAAACCAACAACAAACCAAGCGCGATTATGCAACCTCAGAAGACAACACTGGTTCCTTCTATGATTTGGGAAGTGAGGTAGAGACAAGATGCATCTACTGTTCCTGCGTCAATAAGGGCACTCAGCTTCCTAGGAAGACGACAGTCCTCATCTAAAAGCAGAAAGGTGAAAAAAAAAACAAACCATATATATGTGCCCCATTCTCAGCTTTTTGAAAGGAACCGCAGTAACAACGCGCAGAAAGACGAGGCCCAGCACAGAGATGGTGAAAGCAGGGCTCTGCCCCAGCACAATGCACGCGGACGTGGGTTAGAGGAAAACCACCAACACGAACTTGGGAACAGCCACAGTATGCCTGTACATGGAGACCACAGGGACACTGCTGTTTTCCCCTTAGTTACTGAGCTTGTGGAGGGGCAGAAGGAAAACTCTTTCTCCAAAAATTATTACGTCGCTGCAAAGGGAGGGAGGGAGACTGGAAGCCTCTGGGCTGTGACGGCCGCCAGCGAACGCTCAGGCACCAGACTAAGTCCCTGTTGCTGCTCAGGGGGCACAGAAAGGACTGAACAACCTCCACACCCCCCAGTCCTAGGGCCGGCAGAGCACCCCACACCTCGGACATGCTCCAATTTCCCCTTTCTCTCCCCCAGTTTTGGGGGTGGAGAAAACACCCCGCACCCTAGCAGTGCCCCAGCTGCTCTCAGCCCCCCATCCCTGAGGGTGGGGAAGACCCCACACCCTGGGGGAGCCCTCGCTCTCCAGCCATGGTGGGGAACAGCACGTACCCTGATGTACCACAGCCCCCCCCAGTCACTAGAAGGGGGGGATACCCCCCAGCCTGAAGTGTCCCAGCCCCCCGATTCCCTCCCACCCCAAGAGAAGGGGTGTGTCCTCAGCTTGGGGCATCCCAGCCTCCCACAGCCCCCCTTATCCACCCCCCCCCCACCCCAAGACAAGGGGTACTTCCCCAGTTTAGGGT
>VWZL01003347.1:5760-20622 GCA_013396915.1 Stercorarius parasiticus | reverse complement strand
GGTTAGGTTGAGGCAGGAAACGCACGCTCGGGAAGGCCCAGCGGTTAGGGTAGGGTGCAGGGCGGGAGGACCCGGATGTAGCGCCGGCCGCGGGGCACGCTGGGAGATATAGTCCATTCCCTATTCCCCGTGGCCCTCGTTAATGAAGGCGCTGTTAATTACGCGTCAGGAACGAGGCAGCTCATTAGCAGCGCTGGGAGAAGAGTGACCAGGGGAAGGTAATTCCTCCCCTACACCCTATCCTCAGCACAGAGAACCAGGAACCCAGTGCTGAAGCACCGGAGGGGGATGGAGGAGAGGAGTGGGGAAGAGTCACAGAATGGTTTGCGTTGAAGGGAACTTAAAGCCCACCCAGTGCCACCCCCTGCCCTGGGCAGGGACACCTCCCACCAGACCAGGTTGCTCCAAGCCCCGTCCAACCTGGCCTTGAACCCCTCCAGGGGTGGGGCAGCCACAGCTTCTCTGGGCAACCTGGGCCAGGGGCTCACCACCCTCACAACAAACAATTTCTTCCTCACATCTCATCTCGATCTCCCCTCTTTCAGTGTAAAGCCGTTCTCCGTCATCCCATGGCTCCCCTCCCTGCTCCAGAGTCCCTCCCCAGCTTTCCTGGAGCCCCTTTAGGGACTGGAAGGTCTCCCTGGAGCCTTCTCTTCTCCAGGCTGAACCCCCCCAACCCTCCCAGCCTGCCCTGACAGCAGAGAGGGGCTCCAGCCCTCCCAGAATCTCCATGTCCCTCCCAAGTTATTCTGCATTTCTCCCAGTTCTTCCTCTTATTAGCAGCTTGCCCCGTTTTTGCACCATCAGCAAAAACAGCGACTTTCTGTGAACTTCCACTGATTCCCGGGAGCACTGAACAGCTTCAGGCTAAGCTAACTAGGGTGCTAACTAGACTAAACTAAACGAAAGCTAACCAAACTAAACTAAAAACCAAACTTCCCTCCACCCTCAGCCCTAATCCCACACTCCTGCGATCCTCCCAAAGGCTTCCCACACCAACAAGCCACCTTTCCCCTCCCCTCACCCTGTTCAGTTCTGCATTAACGATCAGCGCAGGAGGTTCAAGGCGAGTTGCCGGGCTTTAATTACAGCTCAAGCTTACTCCCGGGACCACACAAAGCAGCAATAATTTCACAATTTGAAAAGTAGCCATTAAACACAGCCCTCAAAGGCCACCAGCATGATTGCTCACACGCTCCTGCCACGAGAGGGACAGTCAGTCGCTGCTGAGCAGCAGCAACCGACTGTCCCTCTTGTATCGGAAGCGTGTGAGACAGTGTCCCTCGGCACAAACTGGGTGACTCCAAAGCCACAGCAGCTCTAGGGCTCGATTCGAGCTCGCCCCACGCCACATTGAGCTGTCGGGCAGAGCCCTCAGTGGGTCAGAGACTTCCTGCCCTTCAGCATACGCCGGAGGATGACCTCAATGCCGCCCGGTGTGCTGATGCGCTTTATCCAGCCATGGGTCCGCTTGCGTTTGCGGTTGTTGGGTTGGTATTCGTTCCCGCGCGCTTTTGTGCGGATCTGCTGGTGGTTCCAGGGAGACGCCAGGCTGGGATGGACGCCAGCGGGCTTGAAGGAGGGATGGCTTCCCCAGAAAAGATGGTTTCCCAAGGAGGGATGGCTTCTGGTGGAGAGATGGCTTCCGAGGGGCAGCTCCAGGGAGCCTGAGAGGACGGAGGCTGTTCGCAGCTGGGAAGGGCAGGCTGCAGCTTGCTGCAGGAGACAAAATCTATGGAAAAAGGGGGAAAAAAACGACACAGAAGTGAGGAGAGAAAGCCTGGCACTGCCGCTGACAGGAAAATGGCGGGCTTTTTCGCACCCATAAGGGACGGGGCTCACCCAGCCTCCGGCCCGCTCGCCCCCGCTCTCTTTTCCCCTCAGCCCTCCCCGGGTGGGCGGCGGCCGCCGTTACCTGCCGCCAAGGGCGGGCGGCCAGAGGCGGCCCAGCGCCGCCATCGCCCTCAGCCCGTCCTGGCAACACCGTCCTGCCAACAACGCCGCCTCCTATTGGCTGCCTCCGCCAGGCCGGCGGGGAAATACGCATGCGCAGCGGGCGGGAGGGAGGCACGCACGCACGCACGCACGTACGGCGTGGCCGCAAGGGATGATGGGGGTTATAGTCCCACGGGGGGCGCTGTTACCATGGCAACGGCCGCGGGGTGCGGCCTGCGCCCCCCGGGTTCGCCAAAGGCCGAGGCCTCCTGCGGCGGGGAGGGCTCGTCCCGGTCACAGACAGCGAACAGAGCAACGGACGCCGTTAAAGGGTGATTTATTCCTCTCCAGGATGGTTCTGCTTGTGTCGGCTCTGGTGTTTGGGCCCCTCCTGGGTGGGAGAGCCAGGCTGGGCCCAGGGCCCTGTCACCACAGGGGGCCCATGGCCCCACCACCATCCCAGCCGCCTCGCCCCCGAGGGGTGTGCTCTGGTTGCCCCCAAAATTGTCACGGCAAGCAGTGTGGAGCAGAAGCATCCATTTTTGGAAGCCCCCATGGGCACTGCCAGAGGGGTACATTGGGGCTGGGACCAGCACCGGACTCTGCTCACCTTCCTCCTCTAACATATATAAAAATAGAGAGAGAGAGCAGCAGCATGTGGGATGTGCCAAGGCACCTACAGAAAGGTTCAGCCTCTGCCCATTCCTGCATAGGTGAATGCGGTTATCTGTGTTTTACACAGCAGGGAAATGAGGTGCAGGAGGAGGAGGAGGAGGAGCCAGAGGGCCAGCTTGGAGGTCAGCGGGTGAGTCACCGCTAACCCGCAGGATCTCGGTCACCCTCGCTCCGCTCTCTGCTCTGCTCATCGAGAAGATCCTCCAGATTGCTTTGCTGGAGGCAAGCCCGGCTGCATCGCCCAAGAGCAGGCACCAGCTCCGGCATTTTTCTGCACTGGTTTGGTGTGTTCCTGCCAGAAATCGGCCCGCCGGGGTGAGGGGATGCGACTGCAGCCCTGCCAAACCCACGGCTGTGACATTAAACCCAAAAGACATTCCTCATTTTATGTTTGTCCTCCTGTCCCAGTCCCTGGGCTTTCGGTGCGCCGTCCCCCGTGCTGAGCTCCGACACGCTCATGGCACCGACATGCTCTTGGCCTCTGGGAAGCTGCAAATACCGGAATGGTGAGAAAATGGTAAAAGGTGAAAAAGGAACTCAGTAACTCATCCCGCTGTAAGGGGCAAAAACCCAGGGCGAGCCCTCCTGCCTCCCCCGGCTCCTGGCAGGCTCCCTATGGGTGGGCGGCCGGGCTGCACTGGGTCTTGCTTTGACTGGCAAGTCTCCTTGTCTGTCACGCCGAGAGCCCTCCTCTTTAGGAGGGATTTAAGGGGCTTTCTATGGCTATAGACTGCAAGGACAAATAGCACCCCCAAACCCCCGAGCTCAGTTATGAAGCTGCTCATGGGGAGAAGATGGAAGGAGAAATTTCGGTCTAAAGCGGATGAGCTGAGCTGAAGGCATTGCTCCATCCTTCCCACCAGCCAGGCAAAAAAAATGTAATCGGAGGAGCTGAAAAGCTGAGCAGCCTGCCAGCGCTGGCACCCTGCATCCTGCACAGGCTCCCGCTGCCTCGGGCATCTCTTCTTCTCTCCCCCTTTTGCCTCCTGCAAGATTTAAGCCTTTCATTTGCAGCCTCGACTCCTGACAACCCTTGTCAATAAATGAGGTGAGCATCCTCTTCTGTCTCTCTCTCTCTTTGTGCGGAGGGCTCGGAGCACAAGCTGTGATGTAGGGCATGCGCTGGAGGGGAGGAAGGTGCTCTGCACGGGGAGCAAAATGGCCAAAAGATGTGTTTTTTTTGAAGCTGACGGTGTGAAGGGATTCGAGAGGCGCTAGATGGGATTGCGGGGAGAGAAGGGGAGACGGCAGCCTCGCAGCGACACGGCATTGCTTGTGCTTAAATAGCCCTGTTGTATTGAGCTTGATTTCAGCACGGGGTTATAAAAAGCTGCCCAGCAATAAAACTTAAAGAACGGCTTCTGTTGTGATGCAATTGCAGTAAACGATTGCTGGCTCTGCCCGAAGACCCGCTGTTGCTATGTGCGTGTCAAATCTGCTTGGATTTTTGGTTGGAGATCGAGGGGGCACCTGCACGCATCGCTGCCCGGCGGAGGGGGCAGGGTTTTCTTCTTCTCCTGCTTCCTTGCAATGGTTTCTTCCAGCTTGCTGCTGGAGGACCTTGACTGCCGGAGGAATCCAACCGGCTTTTTCTGCTGCTATGCAGTGGGCGATCCCCCTGGAAATCCAGGAGGTTTGGGAAACACAGGGGGTTAAGGGGGATTTTGGTGGCAGAGGTCAGGCGCAGGCTGCGCATTGCATAATCTTTTGTTTCTCAAGGTCTTCTTCCTTCCTAAAGAGAGCCGTGTGGCAGGCAGCCAGCCGCGGCTCCAGCCTGCCGTATGTCTTACAGACGCTCTGCTTTCCCTGCCGTGCCGTTTCTTGACTGCACGCGATTTGTCTGCATCCTGCGGGCCCCCGGTGAAGTCGTGCTGCCCGTGGACGGGGACCCTGTGCTGAGGATTCAGGGCTGCTTCATTGGTTTTCTATCTGTACGACCGATAAAGCCTTCCTGACTACTTACTCCTGGCTGTCCTGACAAAGCCGCTATAACTGTATCAGGACGGGGAAGCCAGGCATAACAGGATAAATCCAGGTGCTTGGCACCAGCTGAAGTGGCTTTTTCCCCTTCCCCCAGAGGGAATTTTACTTCGCAGGACCCAGCCTAAGCAGCGTAAACATTTTCTTGCGTGTATCTGAGATCGGCGCTTAAACAGCCATTCTCTTTATGTGTTTCTCAATGCTGCAGTTTCTCCACTTTGCAGAGAGTGAACGACTCGGGGAGGCTGGGAAGAGCATAATAATATTTGCCCATTCCTCAGGAGTGTTGTGTGTCATCATTAATACTCGCGAGCCCCGGAGGGAAGGGATTAGAGCTGAACAAATTATTATGGCAGGTCGGCTTCTGGCTGCAGCACATCTCACGCTCCTCTCTGGCACCTCTCCTCTGAGGATTTGCAAGGAATTAGCAGATATCAAGTCCCTGCTACTCCCCGCAAGGGTCCAGAGCTGAGTGCAGGGAGGGGAGCGGAGGTGCTGGGCTGCGATGGGACTTGCTGGGTTAAGGGGAGGTTCATGGCCATCGGCTCTGGTGCTGCCTCCTGCTCGCGGTAAACGATGCTCCTGTCTCGCTTGTCGGGGCCAAGTGTTTCCCAGGACTTTTCTGGGCAGGGATGGGCTTACTGCTGCCCTGGGGGCCGTCGGGGAGAAATCCGCAGTCCTTTCTCCTGCCCACAATTCAAGGTCTCCCCAGCAGGGACGGGACGAGGATATTTTTGCCATTCCCAGCCCCCTGGATGTTTGGGATGTCAGCTGTCCCCAGCAACCCAGCGGGGACGGGACCCCAGCGGGAGGCAGGACCGGGGAGGCTGTTTGGGGCAGGGGAGACCCTCTTCTCTGCAGGCATGGCAAGGGAAGAGCCAGCCTGGCTAGCCCATCCTGGCACAGCCACAAGCATGCCCACACCGTGCTGTCATATCCCTGGGGTAGATGTGGTGTGAGCGCTGCCCCGATATACCACCCCATGGGCTGTATGTCAGCCCCACAAGCTCTATGTCAGCCCCATGGGCTCTGTGTCAGCCCCACAGACTGTATGTCAACCCCATGGGCTCAGTGTCAGCCCCAGAGACTGTATGTCAGTCCCGCGGGCTCCATGTCAGCCCCATGGGCTTTGTGTTAGCCCCACAGACTGTATGTCAGTCCCACGGGCTCCGTGTCAGCCCCGTGTGCTTTGTGTGAACCCCACGGGCTGTATATCAGCCCCACAAGCTCTATGTCAGCCCCACAGGCTGTATGTCAGCCATATGGGCTCTATGTCAGCCCCACAGACTGTATATCAGCCCCAGGGGCTCTGTATCAGCCCCACGTGGCTGCCTGTCACGTTACCCCGTCGGGCTTTCCGCCCTCCACCCTGCCACATCGTATCTCGTCCCATTTTTCTCCAGCTGTGACATGGTGCCATCAAGTTGTATAAAATCTGAGGCGCTGCAGCCCAAAGTAGGTCAGTAAGTTGTTTTTTTTCCCCATATGGGTTCTTCATCGCAGCGGCAAGGCGGCGTGAAGCCAGAGGACTCTGCACGAGTGCTCCGGGACGATGTCTGGACCTGGGCAACAAATCATCCTCCCGGGGTTAATCCCCAGCATCCCTCCAGCATCCCCTCTCTGCTGGGAGCAGTTTCCTGGGGGGAAATGTGATTTTAGGGGGGGACCAGGATGTAGGTATCAGCTCGGGGTGATGCCATCCGCCTTTCCAAGCCTGTGCCGTACCCTCGGCCTCGCAGGACACAGTGACCGACGGCAGGTTCATGCCGCGCCTGACTCATTGTTGTGCCTGGCCTTATGTAAGCCGTGCCGAAATCTCGCTCTCTGCCGGGGGCGGTGATGGAAGGTAGCCGGGATGGAGGATGGGGGGGTGGGGTGGGAAAAGCAGCTCATCGCCATGGCTACCAGCATCTTTGCAAAGTTCTTCGCATCCATCTGGTTTCATTTTCAGCCTTTTTCATCTCGCGGAGGGAACATCCCTTGATGTTTGTGGCTGCACCAGCCGCGGCAGACGGCGCGGTGGGTTAGAGGAGGCGCGGGGGAGGTGGGAGACGGGCGCGCTTTGCGTCCCAGCCCCTCAGACGAAGCCTGACATCCAGTCGCGATGTTTAACCTCCTCTCCCCTCCATTTCCCACCTGGCACAGCTCTCTGATGGGATTCGGCTGGTGTTTTCTCGGTCTGATATCCAGCAGGGATTGCCACGTCCTGGACCACGAGCTCCAGCCTGGGTGTATCCAAGCGGTGGCATCTCAGCTGAATAATCCCAGTGGGATTCGGGAGTACCCAGAGCCGGAGCCTGGGCTCCTGGATCTGCCTGCAGAGCTCCTGACCGCCAGAGCCTTCCAGCAAATCAATTCTGGAAATGAACAGGATGGACTAATTGAGTTAATCCTGAGAAGTTCATCAATGTCGAGGCGGTTTGGCCAGAAGTCCTGTTTATAATCCATGCAGAGATCATTAGTACCTTGTGAAATGGAGGCGCAGCGCAAAGCCGGGCCTTGTGGAAACCAGAGGCAGAACCACATCCAGGTCCCAAAGGCTGAGCCCAGGGGATCCGGACCCAGCGCAGGTGCGGGATGTGACCTGCCAGCCATGAGCAGAGCTTGCCGAGAGCTCGCAGTTGTGCTGGTGGGGACCACGAGGCTCAGGTTCTGCCTGGTTTCCCCTCTCCCCGCGGGTTTTCCACCCGCCCCACCTCTCTGTCCAGCATTAGCATCCCAGAGCTGCTCGGGGATCGAGAGCAGCCCAAGCCCGGCACCGAGCTGGTGCTCAAAAGCATGGCAAAAGCAATGGCGTGTCCGTCCTGGTGCAAAGGCAGCTGGGCATCTTCCAGCCAGGGCTCCAGCCAGTCTGGTGCCCGGCTCCTCAGGCTCAGCACCGACCTGTTGGCTCAGCAGAGCAGGGTGGCCCCTCGCCAGCGAGGTCTGGATTTGGCTTCTCCTTCCCAGGGCGCTGAGATCTCCCACTCTTGCTCATCAGCTTGGATGGGTTCGTCCCCGGAGCAGTGAAGGGTGCCCAGCGGGTGACATGGCTGTTTAGCACGATGCTTGGCCAGCCCGTGGGGTACAGGAGGATGCTGGAAAGCTCTCGGTGCAGCCGGATCCTGCATGGATTGTGCTCGGGTCCAGAAGAGAGATCGCCGATGCAAACCCAGACACCAAACCGCAGAGAGCTGGGACTGCCATGCCCCACGCTGGGGGGAGCTCCCGAGGACATCCCCGGCCAGCGGCGAGGAGAAGCAGCACCCTGGAGCGGCTTTGCTACATTTCCAGTCCCTACAATTCAGCACCCAGAGCTTTACACGGCGTTTGCGTGGGAGTCAGGCCACTGTCCCCGCCAGAGCCGGGCGAGAACCGAGCGCTGGCTGCTGTCCCGAGAGCTGGCAGCTCTCCCTGGATAAACCGCTCCAGCTTTGCCAAGGGAACCGCTACCCGGATCGCCTGCCTGGAGCAACCAGGCTGCTTTTTCCTGGGGAAACCCGCAAGGCCGTGTGTTGGGCTGGGACCGGAGCGCTGGGGCTCCTCGCTGGCTGGCAGCTCTCCGGTCCCTGGGCGGACACGGGGGCCAGGCTGGGTGTGTGGGGGTGGGTGGATCTCCAAGGAGGAGGCAGTGGTGGCTTCCCCAAGCACAGTGAATGGTAAAAGCCGCCGAGGAGGCGGCAGCCCGTGCTCCCAGCCTGCCTCCATCCCTTATTTTGTTTAACTAATTCCCCCTCTTGCGGTTTGCCAGCAAAGCATCCGTAATCCTGCCGGGTGCGCTTGAAGGGGTTGTTCAGGGAGCTAAGTGCACTGCTCCTGACAGCAGCACTGGGATTTAGACTTCAATTCCCCTCTGGGAACGAGCTTTTCTTTCTCTCCTCCGCAGGGGTGGTGGTCGGTACCCACAGGCACCACTCGGGGGGTGGCCAGTGCCCCCTCCTGCAGGGCCAGCCCCTCTGCGCAGTGCCCGCTCCGGCTCTCTTTGCCCATCGGCATCAATAATTCACCATGTTTAGCTTCATCAATAATAAACACGCATCAGGCTGCCAGCCAGGGGCGGCAGCGACCTCCCCAGCCCCCTCCGCAGCCACCCTTGGCACCGCCGGGATGGCATCGAGCTCTGGTCCCAGCACCGATGTCCCCGGTGCCACCGGCCTTTCCTACCTCGCATCTGCCCTTGCTCAGGTCCGGCTACACTCTCAGCCAGGGTCGGTGGTCCCCGTGCCCGCAGCCTTCTCCCAAAGCCACCCGAGCGCATCTAGAAGAGCAAATGTCAAGGAATGAGCCTTGGGGACAATAAGGACAGTGCCACGGCCCCCCAGCCCGTGTGGTGCCGGGTGGGGATGTGGGGAGGGGGTTTCCCGCCCCCCAGGCTTGCACTTCCCCCCTCCTCCCCTGTTCTCTTGCCGTATTATTTTCAGCCTCGGTTTGCGGAGTGACTTTGAGTAAAACCTTCGGCTCCAGTCCCCGTGATTTCCACCTCTCGCTATTTGTATTGGTGGCTTAGACTAGCGATACGTATATATATTTAATCGGTATAAATAATGCATTTTCATAGCTGAATCTTCCCTCAGCCCCATATTTGGTGACAGAAACAACATTTTCATTTCAAACGGGCTTTCCTTTGTGTGTACCTTCCCTCGGCCAGAGCAGGCCCCTCCTCGGAGGCGGCTGCGTGCCAGGGACTGGGTGGATTTCCAGCTGCTCCGGTTCACCTCTGCTGGGCCAGCATACATTGCTCCGGCTCGGTGACAGGGACCTGGCCCAGACAAAGCTGGACGGGGAGTGCTGGATCCATCTTTGATCAGAAATAGAAGCCCGTTTGCACGTGGCTGAGGAGGGCTGTGCATTTGGGGAGCACCGCGTTCACCCCTCGATGCGTCCCCTGAGGCACGTTCTCCCTTGCCTTTGCTGGACGCAAAGCAGGGGGGGGACAGGGCTGTCCCTGCTCCCCTGTGCCACAGCCAGAACCCCCAGCAGGTCCCCGCTGGGTGCTGGAGCTTGTGATTGACCCCCCTTCTCCTGCCCCCACCCCGCCTCTTGCCTTCACTGCAGGGAGCATAATGCTGAACAGCATCACCGATGGGCTCCTGTGCTGCCTGATGGGCAAGACAACGAACGCCGTGGGGCCATTGGACAGCGTTGAGTCCAGCAACGGCTACAGCTTCATGGAGGTGAAGCCGGGGAGGATCCTGCGGGTCAGGCACAGCGCTCCCAACCGCCCGGCCCCGGAGGAGCCCGAGGAGCCTCAGCCGGGAGGGCCGGAGCGGGGCACGGTGCACTGCAAGCGCAAGATCACCGTCTACCGCAACGGGCAGCTGGTGATCGAGAACCTGGGGGACGCCGTCCGCTCCGAGATCCTGCACTGCCAGAACAGCTCGGGGGAACCCAACAGCACCGTGGAGCTGGAGCTCTCCGACGTGGCCGGCCAAACTCCTGCCCAGGCTCCCGCCAGCACGCCGGGATGCAGCACACCGGGATGCGGCACACGGGAGGCAGCCGCTGCCCCCGGCAAGCGTCGGAAGCGTAAACCCAAGAAAGTCATCAACATTGACTGCAAGAAGCAGATCACGAGCTGCAAAGGGACGCACAGCGACGTGGTCCTCTTCTTCATCCACGGCGTGGGCGGCTCGCTGGACATCTGGAAGGAGCAGCTGGACTTTTTTACCAAGCTGGGCTACGAAGTGGTGGCTCCCGACCTGGCTGGCCACGGCTCCAGCTCAGCTCCCCAAATTGCCGCCGCATACACCTTCTACGCGCTGGCGGAGGACATGAGGGCCGTCTTCAAGCGCTACGCGAAGAAGAGGAATATCCTGATAGGACACTCATATGGGTAAGGGACAGGGAGATCCCAGGAGGGAAGGGATGGATTCATCCCCCCCGTCCTCTCCTTGGCAGCAAACACCCAGCAATTCCTGCACTTTGGGGGCAGAGAGGCAGAAGGGGGGTGTGGGGTTTCCCCTTCTGGGTTTATCTCTCAGCTCTGATCTCCTACATCCTCTTGGTGTGTGTCCCTGCCTCCAGCTAATCCTGGAGCCCGTCCTCCAGCAGGGAAGCTGGCAGAGCACAGCCTATAAATAGAGTAAGCCCAAGAAAGTCAATTAGATGGAGACTAAGCAGTGCAGAGAGAGCAGCCCTGGGAGGAGAAGGAGCCGGAGATGGGTCCGAGCTGGGCAGGATTAGATCAGAAGGACAAGGCTGGTCCAGGCTGGCGGGCACCGAGCGGGTCCCAGCACCCTGCTTTGGTCTGCACAGGGGTGAAACTACTCCAAGCTCAGCCCCTCCACTCAGGCTCTGCGGGTCTGTGGGCTTTGAGTGGGGTTACCCTGCCCTGTTACGGGTCAACCGAGGGTCTGGAGCCTGGGCTCCGGCCGTGGATCCTTGGGATCTGCCTTGGGGTGCAGCGTCCACCGGTGCCATGGGATCAGCGCATGGTCCCCATGCCCATCGTCTCTCCCTCTCTCCCCGCAGGGTGTCCTTCTGCACCTTCCTCGCCCACGAGTACCCAGACCTGGTCCATAAGGTGATCATGATCAACGGCGGGGGCCCGACAGCGCTGGAGCCCAGCCTCTGCTCCATCTTCAACATGCCCACCTGCGTGCTGCACTGCCTCTCCCCGTGCCTGGCCTGGAGCTTCCTCAAGTGAGTGGCCATCCCGATACCGCGGCACTGGGGAGGGTTGTCCCTGGCCACCCTGGCTTCCAGCCACCAACGGGGATCCCCAGCGTGGGCAGGGACACCCTACGCTCCCATCCCCCCGATGCCGAGGCGCTACGGGTGGTGGGGGCTAACCCTCTGCCCGCACTGGCTCCGTCCCGCAGGGCTGGCTTCGCTCGCCAGGGTGCCAAAGAAAAGCAGCTGCTGAAGGAAGGCAACGCCTTCAACGTCTCCTCCTTTGTGCTGCGCGCCATGATGAGCGGGCAGTACTGGCCGGAGGGCGACGAGGTTTACCACGCAGAGCTGGCCGTGCCCGTGCTCCTGGTTCATGGCATGCATGACAAGTTTGTCCCGGTGGAGGAGGACCAGCGAATGGCCGAGGTAGGGGACGGAGCGGGGCTGGGAGGGTGGGCGAGGGCTGGGGTTTGTCCTGGTGCTGACGCCTGCCGCTGCCACCCTCTCCCTCCAGATCCTGCTGATCGCCTTCCTGAAGGTGATCGACGAGGGCAGCCACATGGTGATGATGGAGTGTCCCGAGACGGTGAACACACTGCTCCACGAGTTTGTCCTGTGGGAGCCCGAGACGCCAGCTGGGGACGGGCAAGGGGAGAAGAAATAAGGCGGCGGGACGTGGTGACCGGGCTGCTCCGATGGGAGAGACGTTTCGGAGAGGAGAGGGGTTTGCAAGAGTGGAGGGGTGCGGCGGAGGCTGCCCTCGCTGATTTTCTTTCCCGGCCGCCTCGGAGGCTGGTGGTGGAGCGCGGAGGCTCCCCTGGGCAGGGGTGCGTGGGGCCGGCAGCAGGAACACGGCAGACCTGGTCCCCATCCCCTCGGGGATGGCATGGCAGCCGCTGGAGCATCTTCATCCTGTTTCTTTGTAGTATTATTTTCCTCACGCAGCAACTCCCCATCCCCGGGGACAGAGAGGAGGCGGCTGCGGGGAGACTGGTCGCACCTGCAGCAAAATGGGAAGAAATTGGAGTGGTTCCTCCAGGGAGAGCGCGTCGGCTCCGGCACCTTTCCGGCCGGGGTTGGAGGAGCTGAGCTGGGATCGCTTTAAGGGGAAGCCAAAGGCTCCTTGGCCTCAGCGGCGGGATTTGCCTCTCCGAGCCCTGGAGTGCTTCGCTGGAGCTGTCTGCGGGGCCAGGAGGATGGGACCACCGTTATCGCCCGCAGCCGAGCACGTGGCGTCCAGCAGCTCCCGCCTGGCGCTGGCGAGAGTCTGCCGGCACAGCTCGTCTCTGCCCGCACAGCTCGTCGCTGCCTGGCCGGGAGCTGAGGACGAGGAGGTGACCCGCTCCCGTGGGCACGGCCAGAAGGACCGTCAGCTCCCCCGCTGTGGTGGCACTGGCATGGCTGCGGTGGGGAGGACAACACCAAACCTGAGCTCCCCCGCGGTCCCCAGTGCCGCCGTCCGTGCAGTCACGTCCCCGACCGCCGTCGCTTTAGGTACCGCAGCACTGGCTTCCACGCAGCCCTCTGCTTCCCTCCCACTGCCGCATCCTTGAGATGCTCGGAGCCATCGCCATCACACAGCGAGTCCCGCAGCGTCCGATCCGCTCGCCCTTCCCGGCTTCCAGCTCCTCCACAGCTCCGGGACCCACTACCTGCTCCCGGACCACATCCCCGCCGGGATCACCCCCATCCCTGGTGCACCAGGGGATCAGCAATACACCATCACCTTGCCGCTGTGTCCGTCGTTGCTGACAGCTCCCGTACGGATCCGTGAGGTCTCGGAGCAACGCGGGAGCGACGAAGCAAACTGCGACCGTCTGATCTCGATGGACAACAGCTCGTTACCCGCCGACACCATTCTGTACGTAACCCACTGTTCCCATCATCTCCTCCCCTCCACGCTTCGCATCCCACTGCCAGGTGCTGGGCAGGACCAAGAGGGTACATGACGAGTGTCGAGCAGGGACCCGGGTGCCATCATGGGGTCCGGGGGCTCCCGGCTGCAGCGGGAGCCTGAGCGAGCTGGGAGGATGCTATGCTCGGCACGGCCACTCTCCAGCCCTGTAGCCGCACGCTGGGGATGGCCCCGGCTCTCCCGGCTCCCCGAAAGCTTTGCTTTCCTCTTATTTCCCCCCCATTTTAAACCAAAGAAATAACCAGTCCCATGGAAACCTCACCCTTGGCCCGCGTCCCACCCAGCACCCCGTCGCCCCCAGTGGGGCTGGCACCGCGCTGAGGCACCCCGGGCCGGCTTGAGGGGCTCCCAGTTGGGCAGGGCTGCTCCCACCGGAGCTGGCACCTCCCTGCAATGCGCCTTCCCCGCGGCTGAGCCCGTCTTTCTCCCCAAAACGAGCGATGTAGAAGAGGGAAGTCCTTTGGAGCCGGCCCCTGGCATGATGGGGGGACCCCGTGTGTCCCCCCCACTCTGTCNTGTCTCATAATGAGAATTTTAATGCCCCTGGGTTCAAATTGTTCCCACGAGCCTTCCCCGCCCCGACATCTCTCCCACCCAGTCCTGGCCAGGGGAGACGCCGCAGCACGGCCGGGCCCTGCAATAAGGNGGGCCCTGCCGCCACCTCCCAGGCGACTGTCGGTGCCCAGCCGCGGGCCACGGCTCTTCGACCTCTGTTTGCCACGGAGTCTGTGTCGCTTGTACCCACATCGCTTGTGCTAAGGCCAAGGCAAACCGCACACCGGAACCCCGCCGCTGAGCCCCGCGCCGCATTAGTGCCATTTCATACAGTAAAACCGCGTTATATTCTCAGCCGCGTCCCACTCCATGATGGGGAGAGACGCGTGGGGCTCCTAGGCGGGACACCCTAGGTCGGACGCGTTGGGGGGCGTTCCTAGGAGCACGGCGGAGCGGGGAAGCCAAGCCAGAAATCACGCGCGGCCTGGGCTTCTTAGCAAAAGGCGACCTGCAGCGATTTATTTATCACAGAAAAAATAGAAAAATTCTCGCCCAGTGTTCACGACATTAAAAAAAAAAAAACCACTCACCCAGAGCACAGGCACCTCCTCGGGCAGGGCAGGCGGTGCCCCCCCGGGGTGCTCAGCGCCCACCCTGGATGTCGGGCGGCCGGAGCTGCCGCTCGCCCTCGGCCAGGAAGATGCGCATGGCCCGGTGCAGCATGTGGACACCCAGGCGCTGGCGCCGCGCTGCCGGCCAGCTCGCCGCCACGCCATAGCAGTTCCCCTTCCTCTGGTTGGTGACGGTCTGCAGCCCTGCGGGGACAGGGTCAGCACCCAAAGCCCCCCAGGGATGAGGTCAGCACCCAAAACCCTGGCTCCCTGCTCCCCATCAGCACCCACAGCCCCCTGGGGATGGAGTCAGCACCCAAAGCCCCAGACACTGGCCACCCATCAGCACCCACAGCCCTGCGGGGATGGGGTCAGCGCCCACAGCCCCTGGCTCCCCATTAGCACCCACAGCCCCCCAGGGATGGGGTCAGCACCCAAAACCCCAGCCCCCTGCTCCCCACCAGCACCCACAGCCCTGCAGGGACAGGGTCAGCACCCAAAATCCCAGCTCCCTGCTCCCCACCAGCACCCACGGCCCTGCGGTGATGGGGTCAGCACCCACAGCCCCCCAGGAACACAGTCAGCACCCAAAACCCCAGCCCCCTGCTTCCCGTCAGCCCCCCCAGCCCCCCAGGGACGGGGTCAGCACCCACAACCCCA
>VWZL01003344.1:30027-49879 GCA_013396915.1 Stercorarius parasiticus | reverse complement strand
ACCACCCGTGTCAAAAAGTTGTCCTCAATGCACTGGAAGAGCCTGCTGGACTGTGCGTGCCTGGCTGTGTGGTCTTCCCAGCAGATATCAGGGTGATTGAAGTCCCCCATGAGAACCAAGGCCTGCGTTTGCGAGGCTACCTTCAGCTGTCTGTAGTAAGTGTGGCTCTTCTCAGGGGAGGCAAAAAAAATCAGATTTCGTAAAGGGTGCAGAAATAGGAAGAGAAAGAGTCTTTGCATCATTTCTAGTTATCAAGAAGTTTCTATAAGGGCGTCATAGCGCACGTGGTTTGTGGGCTTTGAAAGTTTGCATTTCGTATGGTCCAAAGAAGTTTTGCAAGAGAGAGGAGAGTGGGGTTGGTGGGGCAGGCTGCTGCGAGTCAGGGCTGCGCTGCCTTCAGCAGTAAGGGTTTCCAGTCGGAGTGTAGTGGCGTTTTCCTGCATTTTTGGGGTGATTTTGGTGCAGGGTGGGGGCTTGTTGAGAAAAGTGCTTTCCTTCTCAGGTGCCTTAATATTGAAATAAAAGCAGTGACCAAGCAGAACATCTTCAGAGCTAAGAGGAGGAAGATTTTGTTTTCCTTTCTTAGGGGAAAACAAGGAGATAAACCACGGAGGACATGGTTTAAGAATGGATACTGTCATGGGGAATGAGTAGTTGTGGAAGTTGTTAGGGTTGTTGTGGGAAAAGATGATAAGGAGGCTCGTAGAGCTAATGCTAATACTAGAGGAATGTGCTGGAGCTTCCTCTAAACATGAAAGTTTTCTAGGGTGAGTTGGGAGGAGGGGAAAAAGGCACATAGAGAATCACTAACTGTTGTAACCTTTCTTCCGTCAGACATGTCAGGTGTGCCAGATGATGCTGCCCAACCAGTGCAGTTACTGCGCTCACCAGAGGATCCACGCTCACAAGTCTCCGTACTGCTGCCCAGAGTGCGGAGCCGTCTGCCGCTCGGCCTATTTCCAAACGCACGTCAAGGAGAACTGCCTGCATTACTCCCGCAAAGTTGGATTCAGGTTTGTGCGGCTCCAGAGGGTCCGAGCCGAGATGGCGAGAGGGAAGGGGAAACTTGGATTCAGATCGTTGGAAATGTGTCTTCCTTACAGCAGAAACGAAAGAGGATGTAGCCCGGGCCTGGCGTGGTTTTCTGCATGACAAAACACGTTTGAAATGGGGAGTTACTAAATGGATTTAAGAGGAGGTTTCTGAGAGCAGAAATTATTTTTAGGCAGCTTTAAGCCAAAAAGATGCTTGTGTTGACTTCAAGTTGCAGACGGGCGTCTCAGGATTGATATTTATGGCAAAAAGATTGCAGATCTTAATCTTCCAAATCTCTTTAAGGTTTGAACTTATATTTATGTCGGTTATAATGGACTGAGGGATGTGTGCCTTCACAGAAGGGCATAGATTATTTTCTTGTACGCCCCTACAACTCTCCAAACACTTCTCATGAACTGAGACAGATGGAGGAAGGCTCCCAAGGTTCTGGATATGGTGGTGTGTATGTGCATACGTTGTCTTTTCTCCAACCAAATTGATTGCTTTAATTAAAGACATTACTTTTCCCTACAAGCCTTTCCTCCTTGGCGTGTTTAGATCACCTCAGCTGCAGCACAGAGCTTAAGACGCAGATGATTTGCTTGGGAGACGAGCAGGGGCCTAGGTCACCTTTTAAGATTCCTTAAAGTTCTGGTTTTTCTCCAGAAATTCTCTTTTGAAATTTAAAATGAATAGAGCAATTTCTGCCCTTGGAGCTGTTCTTTTAAGATGTCTGCAAATTGAGGAAGCCTCACTGTGTGTTTTGTTCTGAGATCACACTTAGGTTTTCAAGGGCTTTTTTCTTTCAACCGTGAAGACAAGAGACACATAACAAACCAATTCTGAATTTAATTATATTCAGATAAGGCTTTTTTGTGTGGGATCTGATTTGAGAGGGCAGAGCCCACAACAAAGAATTGATTTGATTGCATATTAAATGGCTGTGATACTCGGGCTGTTTGAAAATGAGTTAATCTGAGAGAAGGAGGAAAGCTGAGGGGGGAAAAAACCACTTTTCCCTGAGATGGAAAAATGGGGCTGGAGTAGATGCTGTAAAACTAGACACAGGTTTGGTGCAGTTCTTTGGACTTCGCTGGCACCTGAGAATCCCAAGTGCAGGCGCAGTTTCATCGTGCGGAGCTGCTTGTGCAGCATCCCCATCCCATCAATGCCTCCATCAATAACGTGTCACAGGGTTACGCTGGCCGGAGCCACGTTACAGAGGAAGCTCAGTCTTTTAGTGGTGATCCAGCGCAAGTCCTGTCTCCTTTATTTCCAACAGATGGACTCGCAGTGTGCAGCAGAGCTGGGTCCTCACTCTTAAGTGTATGACCTGGCATTTTTAAAAAACATTATTCATTCCAGATGTATTACAGTAATATCTTTATGATGCCTTAATCCTTGTCAGCAATGAGAGCTTCCATCAGTCTACAGATGTCGTCAGCAAATACCTGCTTTCTGTGCCAGGGACATTAATGAAGATCTAAACCAAGACAGAGCTCAGGAAGGGTACTTACAGATTTTTTAGCTTTACCCAGCTTCTCTAGAAGCTGAATTTCTTGAAACTCTCCTCTAACTCTCATCTGCTCAAGCTCATATGTGAAAACGGAGTCCACCAGACAGGTGAACTTCTGGATGTGCCATCCTTGTTATCCTGCCTGTCTCTGCAGCAGGGTTCATGTCATTGTCTCGTTGAAAACAAAAGAAATAAATTTTTGTTGCAGAGCCCTATCTAGATAATCCGTGGCATCTGCCCTGTGGTCACGTAGCAGCTTTACTTCTTTCCTTTCACTTTTGTTACTTGCAGAGCTGAAAAGCCGAGGAGTTCTTTTAAATCCTTCCTGAGATCAGCTCGACTTTTGCTGCTTCTTACTATATCCCTGTTTTTCTTGACTTTCTAATGCAGAAGTTTGGTTTTGCTTTTGTGATCAGTCCTTATTCTGTCTCCTTTTCCGCTAATACCCCAATGCATTCAATCGAGTTCAGAGTAAGATTGTTTCATTTGGGTTTTAGCTGTGGCTAGTGATTACACTGAAAATGAGAAAGGTCTCCTGCAATCGAAAATTGGAATCAGCCATCCTGTCCTAAGTGCTCCTTTCCACTTGGCTTTGAGTGTCACCTCCCCACCTTTTCCAAGCACTTTCCAGCTGTCCCCGCTGATGTGGGACCCGTTTTCCTGCTCGGTGCCATCTGGAGAGTGATGGCAAAGGGAATGTTCAGAGGGTTAAGACAACATCTTGGAGCTTTATCTTTTCTCACAGGATGCTTTCCAAGACTTTTACGCCACCCCTCCTTGCCCTGAGGCTATCTGAGAGTCTTCTCTTGCAAATTATTCCCCCGTGCTGGGGAGATGATAGCGGAATTTGCAATTTGCAGAAATTACATGGCAAGCCTCTGACATCCTGCATCCACTTTGTTCTGCTAATTAGTTTACTTTATCAAACTTCGTCCTTCTGGCACTGGGATTCTTGATTACAAAGTGGCTGTTGTTTAAACTTCCATTTACTGTAAATTAAATTAACTCATGATCATTTGACCCTGAGTTAGTGCTTATTTCATCCCTAATTCTGTATGAAGTACTTACCAAAACCAAACATAATGCAGAACCATCTCTTGTTAGCGCAAGTGTTTGTGGAAGAAGCCCATCGGATATTCCTGGATGTACCAGCCAGACCTTACTGTCAGGATTAACATTTGTTCTTCCATTTATACTTGGGCAATTTATTTTTCCATAACAACACGATACCTGGTGTTACTATAATAGAAAGTCTCTCTCTCCCCGTCTCACATGGAGGAGGATCAGGCTTGAAGGCAGAGCTACCCGAGCAGAATGTTTTCATGCTTCCCCAAAGATGCCACCAGCTGTTGTCACTGCTTCCCTCTCTAAATTTAAGAAAACAGCATTTCTGTGTGTATTTTGGGGAGAGAGGGTTTGTCTCCTTCAGGCTGGCTTCTGCCTAATGATCTTTTGAAGTGTAACTTCAAAGCACGGACTTGTTTCCTAACCGCTGTCGGAAGGCTCGTTTGGAGGGAAGGATAATCTAGCGGATTGTTTGTTTTTGATAGGGGCTTGGAGCTCTTCCAGTTGCTCGATAGCTGGGGTCCATCTGCGGTGACAGCGTCCGTAACACAAACCCTAATAGTGCTGTGGGCAAACAGCAGGCCTCAGAAAGAAGGAAAAAGATATTTTTAAGGCGGCTTAACTCCAGGCTCACCGGAGGAAGTTATCCCTTCTGTGTCTCTCGCATCCTGCTGACACAAGCATTGTCCCCAGTTTGCCCAGCCGAGCTCCCACGCTGTAACGGTCCATATGTGCAGCGCTGCCTGCAGTGGAGATCCACCGTTAGTCATTTTGATTGAATCTTCTTAGGAGGGGCTGTTCTGGTCCCAGATCGGCGTGGGTGCTCCTGCAGGGATGGTAGACCCTGCGGCTGGTGTGGCCGAGGCAGGCGAGGGCAAGTGTCTGCATCCTCACCTGCCCTGGTAGCGTAGGTGTGCGGCTCCTCTGGGAGCACGGCAGGTGGGGGGTGCTTGGGAGGCACATTAAAGGTGACTATAGTAAGGCTGCTGGTGGTTGCCATCCTGGGGGAGTCCTGGGGAAGGCCTGTTGCAGGCATGCACTGGTAGGAGAGCAGACTGGGACTGCTGGGGGGACCCTAGCTCTCCTCCTGCCCTGGGTGTATGCGTTCAGCTGCTGAGAAGAATCCTTTGGCTCCACGCGCAACCCCTGCTTCTTCTTCTCTCTCCTCCCGGAGATTTCTCCCAGCTCCCAGACAAGCACTTCCCAGGCAACACCTGTGTCTTAATGATTTTAATGAGTTAATCAGTTCCTTGGGTGCTTCTGTTGCTGTTTTCAGTATCTTTGCTGTTGCTGTCATTATTTTCTAGTGCGTAGTGGGGAGTATGAGAAGCAATTGTACAGGGTTACTGAAGATTTCCTAGCTGAATATTCTTTTTCTGTTTATTTTGTACTGGGGACTTACTGGCATTTCAGCTGCTTATTGCTACCTGGACATCCCATCAGATGCTTTTAATTCAGTTCTCCACTGGCACCTGTGGCGGAATTGGCTTTCACAGATACAGGGCTGGCATTTCGCTGAACCACCTTTATTCTTTCTGGGTTGTTTTAGTCTTTGAAGGCTTCTTTTATAGATCTTGTTTGCTTGTCGCTAACATCTAGTTGGGAGGTCTGCCCAGCTTGTGAATTTCTGCATCATATCCCTCCTTGGCTCTTCCACGTTGCTATTGAAGAGACTAAACGAGGACTCACTGTAGGCTGGTGCTTGCCTCCACCTGCGCCGCTTTGTGGGTGTGTTGGGAGCAACACTGTGGCTGTAACTCGGCTCTTTCTTGGTGCATCCCCCAGGTGCATCCATTGTGGAGTTGTTTTCATGACCCTCGCCATGCTGAAAGTGCACATCCACGAGAAACACTGTGAAGTCTTCCACAAGTGTTCTTTTTGCCCGATGGCCTTCAAGTCGGCCGACAGCACCACGGCTCACATGACCAGCCAGCACCCCGCAGAGCCTCACAAGACTACTCAGTAAGTGTTTTGGGTTTATCTCTTCTTCTCCTTTGCTGGGTAGCTCCAGGATTCACCCTTTCCCTCCCAGTTGTTTTCTAGTTTTGATTTCTGTCCTCACATGAGAAGATCTGTTGTTTTGTCTGCCAGCGGGCATCTGTTCCTAGCCACGGCGTGCTCTCCTTGGTATGAACATGCTCTCCTGGGTAGGAGGAGAGGAGTTTGGGCAGGGAAGACCTGAACATCCATAAAAGATTCTTAATGGTCACCCCTTTGTCCAGCAGGACCCACAGTGGCACCTCTTGGTAGATGGCTCCAGGGCAACTGCTGCATCTGGCACTCAAAAGGAGGAGGAGAGTTGCGCCATGCAGCGTTGCCCCCCAAAATCACTAAGAGAGAAACCTGGATTTTCCGCTCTGTAGCTTTCTCCTCCGAGCCTTGAGCTACTGCTGAACATGTGTGCTTTAAGGGAGGAACTATGGAAAGGTGGGACTGAAAGTCATGTGTAGCTGGTACACTGTGAGTTTGCTCCCATTTGTCTGCACTTACCAACACACACACACGCGCGCGCGCGCGTAGGTAGTTATGCATATGTACAGAAGTAAACTTATTTTTAGAAAGCTGTGGTATGTGCCTGAGGCATTTTGTTGTTCTTCCCAGTTGAGTTAATGGTTCAGTTGTCCACGTGGGTGTGTGTTGACAATACATTGAGAACACAGCCTTCCCCAGGAACCCATCCCCTTCTGAAGTTGCTGAGGTAACTTTTTCCACTGTCTTCTTAAAATAACTAATGAAAAGAGACTGAGTTTACTTTTTTTTAATTGTTCCAGGGTGATCTACAAATGCTCTTGTGAGACTGTCTTCAACAAGAAGAAGCTGCTCCAAGAGCACTTCCAGCAGAACACCAACAAGTTGTTAGTGGGAGTGTTTAAGTGCCCGCAGTGTCAGCTGGTGTATATGCAGAAGCAGCAGTTAATGCAGCATGTTAAGGTAGGTAGCTCCTGCCGCTTACTGACACGAGGTCCTATATTTTGAGTTCACAGAGAGTTTGTGTCAACTGTGTGAGGAAATTGGTTGAAGAAGTGGAAGGTTCTTGAGGAATACAGTAGCAGAAAAGTAGAGTACAGTGATTTACAGTATTATCTGGAAGCATCAGCGCTCTGTTATACATACGAAAAGCCAGTTATTGTCCTTTTGGTGGTGGTTTCTAGCGGGATGTGTGTGAGGACTTGCAGATCTGATTATCCCGTGAGCGTTTTGTGTCAATTTGTAATAATGCAGGCAGTTACTCTCATCTGTATGTAATTTTACCTTACAACAAAGGCTTGTTTTCTGTGGGTAAGTATTTTTGATTTTTAACTGTTCTATGTTAAACCCAAGGAAGTGATTAAACCAGGGCATGAGCTTTATCTTTGGTTGGGAGACAGGGAGAAGGATTCTTTGCCCACCGTGTTACTCAACTTGTATAATGAAAGCTGAATCTCCTTCTTTTGGGTGCTCACCTGGAGGGCTTTGGCCCTTTGAGCTGTGGCAAAGAGAGGCTGCATGGCGTTTAATGCCCCGCTTCCCTGGCTGCTCCGCTTGCCTGCAGATCCACACCAGAGTGCAGAGGCAGAAGTGACTGCCTCGGAGGTACCAGCTTTCAGGAGGTGGGACCCCCACCTTGTGTGCGCCCCCGCTGGCACCACTCTGGCTGCTCCAGAAGGTGGTCTGAAATGGATAGTTGTGTGCAACCCCAAAACTTGGTGGAAATGGTGGTCCGGAGAGTGCTTCGAACCTGCCCTCCCTCAGTAACGGATCATATTGCAATAAGTGCTGCAATAATCTCACTACCGTTCATCGCTCTTTTATACATATGAAAAGCTGGTTATTGTCCTTTTGGTGGTGGTTTCTAGCGGGATGTGTGTGAGGACTTGCAGATCTGATTATGCCGTGAGCGTGTGAGCACGGCATTTTCCTGTTGCCTTAGTCAGTGTGTTTCTATGTACGGTGTCTAACAACACTGCCGTGGAAATCCTCTCAGAACATTTCTTGATGGCGTTCTGAAGGAAGAGCTTGCAAAGTCTTATTTCCCTTTGATTAGAAAAAAAAAGTGTCATAATTTTTTCAATCAGTGACTTTACTATTTTGTTTATATTTACACTTAAAAAGTAAAAAGATTCGTTAGCTCACTCCTAAAAGCAAAACCCATTCAAAATGACTTCTTTGCTCTCTTCCCCCATGCCTTTAACTTGCAAATCTGGAAATGCTTTGCATACAGTAATGAATTAAAATTTGAAGCCCTCCTGTGAAGTCGATGATTGCTAATCTTCCTGCATTATAGCTAGCAAAATAGAGTTGAGATTAAGGCTGGGTCCTTCACAGAGGCATTCATCCCCATGCTAAAAGCAGAGCTTGAGCCGAGGTACACTACTTGTGGCTCCTTCGCAAACCCCAGGGACCTGCCTGTAGCAGTTTGTGCGCCAGCGCCCGACATCCCCACTACAAAACTTCTGCCTTTTAGCCATGAGGCTGTATTTGGCTGTTGCATTAAAGGGTGAAGGAATTTGGCAGAAAATAAGCCCCCTTGCGTTCCAGCATGTCCTCAGAGATCAGAGGGGCTGGGGGCGGCTGGGCTTAGGTTCCGAGTGATGCCCAACTTGGCGCTATAGGTCCAGTCGCGTTCAATGTATTGAACTACCATGATTACAGACGTACAATAGCGCGATGCTCTCTCAGTCTAGTCGCATTCAATGACCTAGCACGGCCAGATTTGAGGAGTTTGGTCGCATTCAATGAGAACTCTCACGGCTAGATGAACGAGTAATGCAGGTTATTGAGGCAACAGAATTGCAGATTCTTTTGGATTGCCGGTGATAGTACCCTGTCTGCAAGGCAGGTGCACCTAATACAGCAGCATGAAACAACTTGAGTAACATAGTAGCATGAAAGAACTCTGTATAGAGATTTCTGAATTTCCTGAGGAAGCACTGGGTACAGCTGAGTGTTGGGATCTCACCCAAAAGGCGTCCCCATGGCAGGGAAGAGAGGCTGAGCCCGTCGACCGATCCCACAAGTCAGCCGTGGTTCGTGATGGTGTCTTCCTGACTTGTCTGCGATGGTATCTTCCCTAACACCTCTCCATTCTTAAGCCATTTTATACTATTTTTTACCTTTCAGGTGGAGCTTGAGTGACTCTAGTCATACGTACCTTCCTTATGACTAGTGTAAAATCTCCTCGCTTCACATTTAAAGGTATAGGCTAGCGGAAATTCAGAGCGCAGAGTCAGGGAGGGGCGGGCACACCTTGGAGGCGGGTAGCTTTTAGGATGGAGGTGTGTTTTGGTATTACGATGACATTATAATCAGCAAAGTTCAACCTAAGGACTTGATTTTTACAAAAAATAAGAAACTTAGTGCAGGGTAACAACTGTGCAGGTTATCAGTGTTCATAGTACTGTAAGTTCCCATTCCCTGCGCAGAGTGTGGCTACGCTATCTCCACCCCGCTCCACTCTCCATGCTGGTTTTTCCCCACCTTATAATCTGCTAACTGTAAGATCGCAGGTTACGCGGCCTGGGGAACTACGGTGGAATACATTCCCTGCGTATCAGCTGCGCTCCACCCTGGAAGTTTCTTCAGTGCTGCTCCTTTTCTTAAAACGCGAACATAACTTTAGTTTCTAAGTCACCTCCAGCAATTATCCCACATTGGCCATCAGCAGGTCTTTGAGTTGGTAATTGTAGGAAGCGTTTTGGCTGTGGCAGGGTAGTAATGGCACTAACCCGTCTCCTCTCCTGTCACATTCCACTGCTTTATGCAAGACTGAGTTTATAGGAGGTGCTGTGTAATTTGCTTCTCCATGCAAAATAAAGAAACCATGTGCCTTCTCATCTTTCCTGGCTTTCTGGTGTGAAAGCGTAAGAGTAGGAGTTAGAAGGTCTGGTTCCTGTTACTGATTCTGCAGAGAAGTCACTTCATTTTTCTGTGCTCCTTTATTTTCATCCTCCAGTGGTGTAATAACAGGAGGAATGGAGTGATGGGTACTCGTGTATCTGCTCATAAAATGCTTTTGGTGTTTCCAGATGGGGAGAAAGGTGACCTGTGTGTGTTACCCTAAATACTGGCAGTGTGGCAGAGCAGCTGTCGCTGCCTGGCCGTTACATGAGGGAGCTCCTGTGGACATCAGCGGGATCAGGTGCCGAGCTCACAGGCTGCTCAGATGAGACCTCGTGTTCTGAAGTTTGTTTGGTGTCTAACCCACATAAAGACTTCCAAAGGCCTGGGGCCTTCGTGTGTTGAAACTTTACCCGTTATTAATTACTGTGCACAATTAAACCTCTAAATTACCCTTTTGTGTGGATGAACTGTTGTTGTTCCTAGGGGAATTTCTTGAGGTTTCTTTGGTATGTTGCTATTTTATTTGCTTTTGCTTTCCCACAGCTCTTAGTTTCTGGATTATTTTCCTTACGTTCAATTTTCTTTGTTAAAATAACTTTTGGGGGGACTTTGGATTTTGGCCTATTGAACAACCAGAGAGCCTGGGGACGTATTCCTTATAAGGCTGGTTTCTGGCTTTATGCTTGCTTTTATTTGCCAAGGGCAAAGTTTTGAACACTGTAAATGTAAATAGCAATAGGCATCGTGGAATTGAGGAAAGTAGGGTTGGAGAAAATGAGAGGTTGTCTTTTCCTCTCCCTTGAGCGAAGATGAAGCACCTTTGGAGCCCCCAAGATAACAGCAAACATTTAATTCAGAGCTTACCAAAGCAGTGTGTTTTTAGAGTTTAGGCTCTTGAAATAAGGACAATTAACATTTCTCTTCCATTACATCTTCCCTGTTTAACCAGAGTTCTCAGAGCTCATCCGCAATGTTAAACAGGCAGCACCAAGGAGCTGCTGTTGTCACGCAGGAAACGTAAATAGAAGCTCCATGTTTCTTGGGAAGATCTCATGCTGGGGAAAGTGCTAGAGCTGGCTTCAAGGGGAAATGGGAAGATCTGCAGGAGCAAGACACCAGCATACTGTTTTGGTGGGGCAGGAGCTTTATTTAAATAACAAATGTTACTTCTTTATAAATAAAGGTGTATAATATGAATGACACAAATTTTATGTGTGATTCTATTATTATTGTTACCCAGGGTGTTCATGGAGTCCCCCAAAATCCTGAGGAGCTCTCAAACTTTCGACAGAAGTCTGAGAAGGCGTCAAGGCACCAGGTTCATAACCCACCAAAGGAGCTGTCGGTAGCCAACGGGACTTCCCACTCCCCTCTCCTGAGGAAGGATATGCGGGTGGAAGGACACAATCCTGAATCCAAGTCCAGACTGAGAAGAACTGGTTGGACTTGCAAGGAATGTTCACAATGGATCCCCGATCGGGAAACTTATGTGTCCCACATGAAGAGAAATCACGGAAGGGTAAGGACTCAGATGACACACTTGAACTAGGTAACACGGAATTTTTAGCAAAAGAGTCTGATAGTCAATATTTGGGGCAAAAAGAAACAGAATCTGTCCAGCTCACTGAGGAGTAAGCTCAGGGCCAGAACAAGAGAAGTGACGTGGGCTGTTGTAAGCACACTTTCTGTCCTTGATCGTATGCTCTACAACCCGCGTACCTCCTGCCCTTTGCTGTTCCTTCTGCCACTGCATCTAATGTCAGGCTTCCTGTTCAGCTCGTCTGGGTAAGTGGAGGGAAGGTTGTGTCTTCTCCCATTGCTGGTTCAGCAGTCTGATCTGAACTACCTACACACAAAGTTACAGAAGGACATGCAGTTCCTCTACATGATACATTGTTTGGTAGATATCCCCACATCTAACTGGGGGAGAGGAACAGACTCATGCAGTGCGCAGAGCTATCATTATAAGAACTGTAAATCTCAGTGTTGTTGGTCTCATCCAGCTCAAGCCTTGTGTTGCCTTGACCTACTTCTGTCAAGCTAATCCTTGCTCGCTGGCAGAACGTAGGCCAAGATGTTGTGTGCAGCCAGATTTCTTACTACTTTGGCATCAGGACTTCTCGCTTGATACTCTGAACCACCCTCCCTGAGTCCCATGGTCAGAGGCTGTGGAAATCTAGATCATCATCTTTGATTCCTTCTGGCTTGACTTGGGGAGTCCTGGATTGTCCCACTTGATAAGTATCAGGAGAAGGAGATGGGGGTAGGGTGAGAATGCTGCATTTTCCCATTTGAATTCTGTAGAAGTAGGAAATTTGCCAAATATTTAATTTCAATACATATATATTCATTAAAATCTAAGAAGATTTAAATGGAATGCATGCAGGTTATACAAAGGAGGGTAGGAAAAGGAGGATGCTAGTTACAGGGCAGAGTTGCCTAGGGGGACGTGGATATGATAAATGGATAACAAGCGGGACTATGTGATGCTCTTTAACATCTTGCCCTTTTATTGTGCTGAATTATGAGGAGAGAGAAGGGTAAGTGGACTTGTACTTCACACTGGGGTCCTGTGTGGGACTGGGGTCACTGAAGGGACCTTCCTCTGAATTAATTCTGCAGAGGGTCTTGTAGGGCAATGACCCCACAGGAGAAGCAGCTAATGCAATTCCTATTAAAAATAAAAAAAAATCAAGCGTGTGCTTTAACTAGTCCTGGTTTTTACAAGACCAGTGTTGGTCTTATAAAACTGTTGGGCTGAGTATAACTGGGACCCCAAAACCTTAGTGATCTTTATCAGTGGAAAGGGATTTTTTGCACCTGAGAGGTAAGGACCAGATGAAGAGCATGGGAGTGTTAGAATCCAGTCAGTGCCTTCCATCATCCTGTTATTAAAAAGTATTTCTGTTCTTCTGCTAGTCTATGAAGAGATATCCCTGTCGACAGTGTGAACGCTCATTTAACGCCTCCAACAGTCTGCGTAGACATATCCGCAATAATCATGACACAGCAAAGAAAGTTTATACTTGCTGGTACGTACTGAACGCCACTTTTCAAATTTGTTTTCAATGACAGGCTAATCCTTCAAGTTTGGAAGCCCTTTGTAATAGATCATGTCTGCTCCTATCTACTCCAGGCTATAAGTTACTGAGGGAGAGTGAGAAGAAGAATATATAAACATGAGAGACTTGCTGTCTAAAATAAGTCCTTGCTTTTGACTGCACAGTGCCCTTTGGAAACTTAGGGTAAGGTTTGATTTGAGATCTGCAGGTGCAAAATGAGAATTATATTGCACATCCTTGTGGAACAGCCAATAAAGTGTTGGGCCAATACACCAACACTGTAGTTGGTGTAGTTGTGCATCACTCTTGTGCCCTCCCCATGAAAGCATGGTACAAAAGGGGTGTGAAATCCTAACGAACCAGGGCACTAGATCCCGCCACCACTTTACACAGGCAGAACTGACTGCACAGCTTGCAGGGCAATGGAGAAGTAAGTCTGCTGGATTTGCTTAGGAAGATGCACCTTAAAGTTGGAAAACGGATTTGGAGACTTCAGACAAGCTATGTAAATCAGCAGTGAATAAAAATCATTGCTGGTGAACATATTTTAACTGTGAATACAGTCTCGGCTCAGGACAAAGCCCAATGCTTACAAAACTGCCACGTTCTCATCTACTGTTGCACAATAAGTCGTACGCCAAGCGATTGTGCAGACTGGCTTTCTGTCTCATTCTGAGCCATCCTTCCGAAACAGAATTAAAGCACATTTGTGTTGGAAGGGAAGTTCACAGTGTTGTAGGTTGGGTTTGTTTTTTTTTTTGTTTAACTAAAATTTTGGTTTAATGCAAGTGTTTCTGAAGAGTGTGCTGTCACTTTACTGCACTTAAGTTACTAAAAGTCTGTCTTGAAGAGTACATCCCGCGTGTACTTTATTTCTTTAGACTGCCAAGTGAGCCACAATAGCTTTTAGGAAATGGATAAAGTATTGGCATCACCGCTGGGGCCTGATAGGAATACATTCCTGAGGCGTTTTTCAGCCAGGACTTATAAACTTTCCAGTTCTTGTAACTGTGCTGACTCGGAACCTCTGGAGAAGATGAAATGTTGATTCCCAGTATGTCTCATTCTGCTTTAAGTTTGTGGGTCATGGTCTTTGGAGTTATGTGGAGCTGATTTGTATAAATCTTTTCTCTCTGTATCAGTTGTTGAAAACTGAAAACTTTGAAAAAGTGGAGTGTGTCAGAATCAAAGTGAACATAAGGCCTAGCTGGGAAGAAGGATTTGTATAGAAATACCTCACAGCCTGGGCCATGCCGGCCTATTGTGTGCATTAGCTTGTACAGGCCCTGGAGTCCACTTTTTCTGTTACTTTTCAGAATGACTCACGGTTGTGGATCCACAGCTTCACCCAAGGCTCCATGGTCAGGCCATATTCACAGCAGAGAAGACCCAGCTACAGATTCAAGTGAACTGTGGTTGTGTTTAATTCTCAAGCTTTAGTTGCTCCTTCTCAAAATCAGTTGATGAAGTCTTAATTGGACATTTGTTGTCTCTCTTTAATCATTGTAGCAGCAGACTTACTGAAAACACTCTTCAAATGAAACCTCTTCCTTGAAATACTTGTCCCAGCATCTTTGTTTGCATCCAAGGTCTTCTGTCCCATCTCCTCTTTGATCTCTTTTAGTTTGTCCAGACCGCTGTTCTAAAAATCATGTCTCTGCCACTCGCAAATCCTTCCATCTCTTTGAATTCTTCCTCGGCTCCTTTCTGCGCTCTGCAAGGCATCGCATCGCCGCTGCTGCTTTTCTTTTCCCTTGGGTGCTGGTGTCAGGCAGTTTGTATCCGTCTCCCCTGTTTTCCCTTCAGGGGCTTTGGTGCCTTAACTTCCTCTAACCCTCTACTCCTGGATTGCCACATGAAGCACGAGTAAAATTTGTCATTGATCCAATAATTGAGTATTTTTGTGACTCCAGCATGCTGCCTTGTAGGTGACCTCCCTCTGGCTTCTAACATTTCAAACTGTGGTTTCCCCTTCTCCCCCTGCCCTGCTTACGTCTCTGCCTTCTGATAAATTCATAGGGAGAAACCAGTGACAGAGGACTTGTTTGAATACTCTCCTGCCACTAGAGTAATTCAGGTTAGAAAAGCATCTTTCTCTGCTCACATGAAAAAAATATCTAAATTAGAACAAATTGCAAAATATTGTGATGTTTTGTGTATTTTCTTTCATAATTCACTTGGTTATTGTTATGGGAACTTGCTCTTATTTTCCAAGTACAGACTGTCTGGAACGCTTGATTTTCAACATGTTTATTTTTGATAAATACCACTTAATAACCTCTCATCTTTCCTCCGTGAGGGAGAAAAAAGTCCATCATTATTAAATATTGATTTATCATCTAAGCAGTTCCTGTTAAAAACCAGAAGTGCTCAATGAGCACATGTGCATTTTCACATCATTACTGACTGTTGTTTAATTTCCATCTAGTTACTGGAAGATCAGTAGGAATCTTCTTCTCTCATTTTAAAAGATGGCTTTGTTGCCTAGGGACACTTCATCTCCTCTTTGTTGCTTTTCATCCCTACATTTCAACTGCAATTTGTGCATTTCAGAGAAGTGGGGTGTTACTTGCCTCATTACCGTGGTCTACGTGTAGCCGATGGACCTTCCCTGTGTCGCGCTGGCTGGCAGCAGCAGAGTACAAAGTTAATCTTGGGTTTCCCCAATTGCTAACAGAGACCTCTGTGTACTTCACCATGCTGCAGGGGGGTGGTTTGTGTGTCTGCAAGTCCTGGCACTTACTTCCAGTAGACCTCAGTCATCTGGGAGTGAAGGCTAACAGATGGCACGCCCCCTTCACATCTCCTTTTGAAATGTCAGCCATGGTCTCTGCTAGCTCTTCTATCCTACAAAGTTTTAATATGAATAGTTGTGCATGAATGATGCGTTCATGAGTGCTTCTGCCTAGGTTATTGTTATCAAAGTTGGAAGTTCAGCATTTTTGTAAGAATTTTAAAGTCTGTTATGATCTTGTCTTGTTAGGACAAGAGGAAACAGCCTCAAGTTGCGCCAGGGGAGGTTTAGGATGGGTATTAGGAGAAATTTCTTCACCAAAAGGGTTATCAAACTTTGGAAGAGGCTGCCCAAGGAAGTGATGGAATCACCATCCCTGGAGATATTTAAAAGCCGGGCAGACGTGGTGCTGACCGACATGGGTTAGTGGTGGCTTTGGCAGTGTTGGGTTAGTGGTTGGACTCGATGATCTTAAAGGACTCTTCCAACCCAGACAATTCTATGATTCTGTGATACACGTGGTCTTGTGGGTGGGATGCTGGGTGCTTGGGAGCGCTGGGTGCAGAACCCAGCTCTGCTGCAGGCCTCCTCGGTGTTAGCGAGTCATGAGCAGGGCCCTCTGTGTATAGGTCTCTCATCTGAGAGTCGTTTTTCCCCCATGCATTTTCCATCTTGATTATTTATCTTGTGCTTGTGTAGCATCTATCACAGTGGGCCTAATCTCCGCTAGTCCCTGTATTTATTTAGTACTGTACTGTAAGACGTGCCCTACTTTCATTCTCATTCATGCTTACTGTGGTAAACTCTAAACTATTCTAGATTTCTCTTGGGGGTAATGCTCTATTATTAAAATGATGATTTGCTGCATATTTTGGTAATCTAATAGTGCATTACTCACCAGCGTCTCTCCAATGGTACCCATTGGTTTGGCACATAATGAAGAGCTGTTTGGATGGAAACAAGCATCTGGGCATTTCCTCTAATAAATTTTCTTCCTTTTTGTATTTCTAAGGTACTGCACAGATGAAAATCAGACATTTCCTCAGCCGTTCATGCTGGAGAATCACATCAGCCTCATGCATGGCATCAAAAACCCAGACTTATCCCAGATGGCCAAAGCAAAAGCTCCAGAGAGAGACACAGCAGAAGTAACTGACATATTTTCATTGAAAAATAAGTGTACCTGGCGAGTAGCTGGTCACTTGGGGTGTTATATCGAGCCCTCTCGTCCATACAGCAGATTTCCTTTCCCTCCTCTCAACTCCAGACAGTTTGCTCCTCTCTGGCAGTGGTCGGGATCAGAACTGAAAGTGCAGCTGAGCTGCAGCAGCACCAGGGCAACGTGTCTTGCATTTTTCAAGATATTTTTGAACGTATGGCCCTGTGTTTTCCTGGCCTTTTTTCACTCTACTTTGTAACCAGGTCTAATTTAGGTTTGTTATTACCCTTGTTTTCCCCTGCCACTCTGTTCATGAGCCTGGTACATTTTTCCTCTTTCTCCCTTGTTTTTTCTTCTAGTTACAAAAGATTTTTTTTCTGTTTTAAAATACTTATTAGATCCATTACCTACGAGAACTGCATTCCGCCTAAGTAGGATTGTGTAATGTTTTTCAGCAAATGCAACCATTCAACTAACTTTATTTCGGGTTGGTTTGGAATGGAGGCTTGGCTGATTGGGTTTCTTTGCTCCATTTACTTTAAAAATAGACATACGTTTTTGGTATCACTGCAATTTATCATTCATCTGTACCCTAGCATTGAGGGATCGCAGCCAAGACTGTCTCCCCTCTGTATTTATGTGGTAAGGAAATCTGGGGTAACTCAAGAATTCCTTCCCTGAGCTGGTGTCTGCTTCCCGCACGCAGAGCCAACGTACCGGGGCACCCGGCTAAACAGGGGCAGACGTGGCTTCACGTGGCTTCAGCTGGGTCTGCAAATACAAGCCTATAAGCTGTATTCTAAACAAAGACCACTCAATGCTGCTGGATAAGGAGATAACAAAATCATGTGAAGGGACATAGGCAAGCGAGCCATCCCCACGGGACGAGAAGCACACTGCGGGATTATAAGACAGAAGGGATGAGTTAGAGAGAGATGCCATGAAGAAAAAGCCTGAGCGGAGGGGAAAACATTCAGAGTTAAATCTGAGAAGTGTTGCCTGGGCTAATGACCGTCCCCATGTCCCTGAGCTGTCCCTGCTCTGTGGGCTCCTCCCTCCCACACCACGTTCACATTGTCTTTCCCCATCACGTTTCTGCCCAGCCAACCCCTCCCAGGTCTTACATCCTCAGGGCGCAGGACAGCGGGTTGAGATCCTGCATGTTGGGGCGAGGTGTCTGGGTCCTGGTAGGAGAGGCAATGCAAGAGGAGTCCCTAGGCATGGCTTCCTTTAGTTTGTATCAAATACCAATGTGTATTCACCCTCAGGTGCCTTCAGATACGCACATGGAATTTAGCACTTAGCTCTTCCATGGTCTCGAACAATAAAGTAACTTCTTAATCTTGTTTCTTTTTTTAAGGCAAAATCTCCAAAGAGGATGGCAACGGATGAGCTGGGTCAGGCAGAGACCACTGCGGGTTCAGACGCGCCGCCAGCCAAAAAACTGAAAGCGCACTGGAAATGCGCTAAATGCGGATTCGCGACAGACATCAGTACTGAGTTTCAGGAACACATACCTCGGCACAAGACAGACAGCTCCACCTACCAGTGCTTGTTCTGCGGCTTGTGCTACACCTCTCACATCTCTCTCAACAGACACCTCTTCATTGTTCATAAAGTAAAAGATGAGGAGGAGGAGGAGGAAGATGAAAGGCAGAAGTTACAAAGGGAGATGAGTGAGAACGGACACGAGGGGTATAATGGCGAGATGAACACTACGGCGGAAGAAGAAAACCTGAAATGCAAAGAGTGCAAAAGTGACTCAGCTCTTTGTGAACACAGTCAGACGTGTGGCGTGGAGGGTCCTAACAGCACCTCGCAGAACAATCATTCAAAGTCTCTTAAGACTTAAAAACAAAAAACCCCTTTTGGTTGGTCAGGGTTTTTTTGTTGGGAGGTTTTTACTCAAAATACAGGGTGGGGATGGGGTGAATCTTTGAAATATTCTGTTGATTTCTTGGGATGGACATTGCTTTCCGTTAACTTCTATTTGTAAGGGAAATTTAAAAAAAGAAAAAAACCCTGACATTGCATCCTAAGCACTAACTCTCTGCCAGCCCAGAGAGGTGAAAAGGGAAAGCAGGGCGCGAATCCTCGCTGGAGCTTGTCCAACTCCTGAGGATCAAGGAGCACTTTCTGCAGCTGCAGTTTCCATAAGATGAGCTCTCTTCCTTCGAGTGTGCACTGCCTCAGCCTCTGCCCGGAGCCCCAGCCTTGCCTTCCCTATCTTGCTTTCTTTCTCCTTCTATTTATGGCTTCTTTTTTCTCTTCCCATCCTGCCTTTGTTTTACTCATTTTAACTCATAATGCTGTCTCAGCAAAACATGCTTGTCAGGACCGTGCTGGCTGATCTGGGATCTTCTGCATTACACGGGACAGGTTCAAGCTGTATGTTGTGCTGAGTTTTCTTTAACTGCCCCAATAACAACCTTGTTTTCCAAAAGGCAATTTAACAAAATTTCTTGGACCTCAATCATCCCGAAAGAGAGTTCTGTAGCCCCTGCTGTCTCGGGTGAGCGCAGCTCAAGGCCACGTGTTGCATTAAGGAGGGCCTGGTGCCCCCTGGGGACCTGGTGGCTGCCTGTCCGTGGAGCTGCGCTGCTGGAAGCCGACCCGGGGTGGGTGCAGCCGGGCCCGGTGCTTGGTGGCTCATCCTGGCAGGGAGCTCGGGCAGAGACGGATTGGCACCATCCCCAGATGGGGAAACCATCCCAGTGTTCCAGAGGGGCTGGTGCTGAGGTGCTGCAGCAGAGGCGGGTGTGTGGAGGCAGTGGCAGCAGTGGCGTTCCTTGGTGCGTCTGGGCTGGTGTCCCTCGCTCTCCTCCCACAGCCGCTCGGCCTCACCTGGGGAGACGCTTCTTTCCATGCAGTCATATTGACTCCCTCTTCCCTCACTCGTTCCCCCATCACACATGCGCTTCGTGTAATGTAATTATCTTCTATACCATTATTTTTTTTATTATTATGTTGAGCCAGAACCCTGCTCGTTATTGTTTACTATGACGATGTTTAAATAATTTAAGAACTATTTATCTTATTGCATTCGGATCGCTCACCTTCTCGTCTCGACGTGTTTTGATACGACCCGTTTGGACTCTATTTCTGGCGGGGCGTGCGTTGGCCCAGGGGTGCGTGCCCGGGCAGCCTGCCCGGAGTGAAGGATAGTGGGGGGCGCTCCCGAGCCACCACCCCTCTATTTAACCCGCAGCGGCGTTCGTGCCTTGCTATGATGTTTACTTCAAAGTATCGCAAATAAACGCATCCACGGGGGCCTGCCTAGGCGTCGTTCCTTCCTCAGGCCGCCATGGCCATCCCCCCGGAAGGGGCGTGGCCGGAAGGGGCGGGGTGGTGGGCGGAAGCGGAGCCGGAAGCGGAAGCGGGGCCGAGCGGGCGGTGGTGCCGCCGCCGCTGTCGGTGCCGGCGATGCTGTCGCTGGATTTTCTGGACGATGTGCGGCGCAT
>VWZL01003344.1:10476-30008 GCA_013396915.1 Stercorarius parasiticus | reverse complement strand
GAGCCGGGGCGGGGCGGGGCGGGGCGGTGGAGGGGGGTCGAGGCGGGCCCGGGGAGGGGTCGGTCGGGCCGGGTCTGCCCTGGGCGGCGGGGCCTGACCGATCCCCCCCTTCCCCCCCCTAAGCTGTACTACCAGGTGCTGAACTTCGGCATGATCGTCTCCTCCGCCCTCATGATCTGGAAAGGGCTGATGGTGGTGACGGGCAGCGAGAGCCCTATCGTGGTAGTGCTGAGGTAAATTCCGCCGCGGGGGGGAAGGTGAGGGGGGAGAACCCTGTCGGGCCCGGGGAACCGGCCGAGCCCGCCACGGCGGAGCTGCGGCCGCCGGAGGAGGTTTGCCAGGGGAATGGGGCAGCGGGAGGCTCCCGCCGCGTCCCCGGGAGCCGAGAGGCTCCCCTAGAATTGCTGCTGTCCTGTAGCGCGGAGGAACAATGGGGGAAGAGGAAGGAGGTAAGTGGGGCTGGTAGCCCCACGAAAAACGGCATCTCGTTCTTCCGCCTCTCTCAGCCTGTGCGTTGGAGAGGTCCTGAGAAAGGGCTTCAAAGAAACATGGCGAGAACGCAACCCAGACACTTCTGGATCATACCAAACCTCCTGGAGACACTCAGTGGTGTGGGTGAAAGACTTGAAAAGGAAAGGCTTTGAAGCACGGAGTGATGGACCCACTGCTCGGGCAGATTGTCCCGGTGTAGAAGCAATGTCTGTGGCAGAGCTCCTCTTCTCAGCCAGGCTAATGCCACTTCCCGTAGTGGAAGCTGTGGCAGCGGAACATGGCAGTGCGCTGGCACCTCCTGCCCTGCCTGTCCGCATGTCTCGTTGCTGCTACAAGAACAGTGAAGTCTGTGGCGGGTGTCGGTTAGCAAAAAGGAAGTGGAAGTCTTTGAGATGCCAGCAAATGAACTCGTACAGCAAAAAGGAGTTGCTGTTTTTTTTTTTAAATGGGAAGTGGCTTGTTGAAAGGCCCAGTGAGCATTATTATGTGTACGTTGCATCCTTAAAAGTATCCACTAACTCTTTTTTCACAGCTGCTTGTTTTTTTCCGGGCCTTCTAGTGAGCTGTGACATGGCCAGGAAAAAGAGAGATGTAGCCGTACCTTTTATACACGTGGCTAAAAGTAAGGGATATCACTCTGTAGCTGGGTAGGATTTAGGTGTTGCCTGTTGCCGTTGCGGAAGTGCTGTGCAGTAGTTGTCACCAGTGTTACTCCCACCTCCCAGGCCTGGGACAAATTCCTGTGGCCAAAGTTCTTGTGCAGCCATTGTATGCTGGCACTGTCAGATGCCGCTTAGATATTGCATGGGGCTGTTCTGTGGCCGCGGTGGCCTTTCTGTGTGTTTCTGCATCAGTGTTAATTACCACATGCCATTTAACAGAACTCCCACAAAATAAAACCAAGTGGCATTGCCGTTCCCTCCTGATGGGTCTGTGAAGTCCAGGGGAGATGTTTCACGCTGTTCCTCCCAGTGAGTAAGACAGGGGCCGTTAGGTCACGTCCCTTCTTCAGCGATGTGATCTTCTATTCTGAATAGCAGCTTCTGCGCTATCTCGAGATAAAACACGAATATACGCGGTACTTAAAGTTCAGCATTTTGTTTTGCACTGCATTATTTATCTGGAATTAAGAAGGTTAAGTATTTTGTAACAATTGCCATTTACAGGAGAGGAGAAAAATAACTTGAGTAGTGGTGCCTGAAATGAGATCGTTAAGCAAAGCGATGAATCACAATAACAAATTTTTAGCACGCCCGTCTGTCTGTTCCAGATGGAATGCAAGAGCCTGTATGCTTTCAGTGCTTTGTTCTTGAGGATGATCTATCTACCTGCGAAAAATAAAAACAAATGACATAAAGCTTCCCACCACTGCCATGTAGCCCTACCAATGGAGGGCTCAGAAGTCGAGAAGATACTGCCTTGTTGTTATTAAGAAAGCAGGCGGCTTTCCCCATCTGGTGTGCTTTTAACACCCAGTGGTGGCACTGTGCTTTTCCCAACAAATCTGAAGTGCTGGTTGTGTGGTGGTGGAATGCAGTAGAGGTTAGACATGCCTGGTCTCCAAGTCCACGTGGATTTTTTAGGACCTTTTCATTGAGGTTATTGTGAGATTTTTCTTAAAGGACTATAAACTCTGAAACCTGCTTCCGAGTGTTTGAATATTGTTCAGTTGCCCCTCTTCTCTTTTTCAGTGGAAGCATGGAACCTGCGTTTCACAGAGGAGATCTCCTGTTCCTCACGAACCGAATTGAAGATCCAATCAGAGTGGGAGAAATCGTGGTCTTTAGGATAGAAGGAAGGGAGATTCCTATAGTCCATCGCGTCCTGAAAATTCATGAGAAGTATGTCGAGAATTTGGGGGATTGTACCTCAGATGTTTAGCTAAATTGGATTTTTCCTCATCTCCCTGGGTAAATGAGTGGGTGGGACACCAGTAACAGATATCCAGGTGCTGTAGGAAGAGGTAACGTAGACGTTTCAGATAGATGAAATCTGCCCTTTTTGGTTTACTGGTAAAGGTCACCCAGCAGATTTCACAAGCTGGGGAGTCTGCTGTTGTCCTGGACTCCCCATGTCACTTAATGTCTCCTGCACCATCATTTCCATCCCAAGCTGCTACGTAATGCTGCTGTGTCGTCTCCTGTAGATGTGGCTGTATTTGCGTGTGTGAAGTGACTCTTGTTTGTAGAGGCAGAATTATGGAAGAAGGGTATTTTGTATGTAGCATGCATTATTTTAAAGCTCGTCTTTATGCTCCTGGTTCCTGCTCTCATGCAGAGGCAGGTCTTTTCTCCTCTGTAGGAAGTGTTGCCGTGTTACACACAGAATCTCTGTATGCACTGTGCTCTCCATGTACTGTTCATTCTGGAAACATTTAGCAGGCTGCATGTCTGAAGGAATGAAGCCCGGTCACTCGATTTGATTGCTGATCAGGGTTTAGTTTTCCAAGCAAGGCTTCCTCTGCAGCCATGAGCTTTCTGATTTTGCTGGTCAGGGAGGGTGTAACTGTGGCTGCTTTAGGCCAGTCAGCGGGGATACGAGTCATCCTCGTGCGGCATTTGAGTGAAAACTAAATCTTGAACTGAATCCCTGGTTCTCCAAGCCAGCTCTGAGAGGACAACGTTTGGATGGGGTCCCAGCATCTGTTTCTGCTGAGTAAATGCCTGCTGCAATATGAATGAACTGGAGCTCAACCAGGGCTCGGAGATCGGTTCCTAGGTATATCAATCACTTGAGTCCTATGTAAAGGTGGCACTTGAGGATTGCTCTGGTCAAGTGAGGTTGATGGGATAGAGGTGGTCCCTTCCCCCAGGCATTCGTAGCAGCCACAGCTGTTGGGACATGCAGACCAATTGTCTGGCCCATCATGAAGGTCAGCCAGCTTTGTGCACATAAATAGTCCAGCTGAAATCCTGGCTATGAGAGAGTGGCACCTCTCACAGTAGACAGAGCAGATTCTTTGCTGTTCCAATTTGTTCCATATCAAAAACATTTGACAATGTCCCTTTCCAAAGTAGTGTTCTTTGATACCACTAATTTAAAAATTAGGTCAGTATACTTGGAAAATTTGCTGTCTAACATCTCATGTGCGCTTTTTGTGATGTCTTGGGAACTCTTTTAAGTGAAATGCTAGTTTCTTTCTCTCGTGTTGCATGCTAAAGGCTCAACCGGGCTCCGGTGCTGCTGCTTCGGCTGATTATTGAAGAGGCAAGAAAGATCAGGGCTTCGCTCTCAGCCAGTCTGCGGGCAGGAGAAGCAGAAATGTGCATTCTGTGTGGCAGTTCATCTCCAGATATTCCCTGACCTTCTTTTTTTAGCCTGGCTCTATCTCAGCATTTTTTTTTTTTTTCAAATGTAACAGAAATGTAACAGAACCATAGTGCCAATCCTAGATTCTGTGAAGTAAAGCCATTCTACAGTATTTTAGGTTCCATTTCAATAAAACAACCAGACACAAACCTGATCTTTATGTTAGGAAAGATAAAACTGAAAAATACGTACTGTGACCTGAAGCTGGGCACTGAAGGCGGGACTCTGAGGTATCAGGTGCTTCTCTCACTAGTTGAAGAATATTTTTCTGGTGCCAGTTTGGAATTCAGGAGTGTCCTCTGAATGTCCAGAGTTTCCCGTTTCTTCCTGTAGCTATGGACTGAGTGAAAACTGTGAAAAGTCTCTGTGAAAGCTGACAGGAGCGTCAAAGTGAAGGAAAAGAGAAACCCTGTTCTCTGTGCTTTTGTGGCAACTCAGGCTCCAGTTCACATTGCTATTGTTTCAGTGAGAGAATGTTTTTTTACTTGCTAGCCTTTTCTTCTTTGTGCAGAGTGGAATTGAGTTCATTCTTTATCACTAAACACAGAGTTTGCGGTCAAAATTTACTTAGTGGTTTTGGTGCAGGACGGCCAGAGCAGATTGCATTCACCTCCAACAGCAGAGCAGCTGTGCTGTGGGCTTCTCCTGCTGGCTCATGACAGAGCACTGAATCTGTTCAATAAGATGGTGCGCTCCTGCACCGTCAGTCTTCAGAGATGAAACTACATTATCTACACCTTTGGGTATCTTCATCTTTTTCCAGACGATCTGTAAGCTCCTAGAATGTTTGCCGTTCCCGCACTGTGAGCCAAATGTGCTTTGAAGAAAGATCCATTCTTTTTTTTCTCTCCTTTTTTTTTCCTTGCAAGCCAAGTAACACACATTGGCATTCAGGCATGATGAAAACAGCATGAGCTCTGAAGATCTTCAGCATGCTTTCCCGAGTTGTATTTGATCTGTCATTTCTGTGAGCAAGCCGACAGAATCAAGCAATGAGAATGCTCCCGCTCAGCATCTGCCTTGAGATGCCACAGGGAGAGTAACCGGCTGATCCCGAGTAGTGGCACAAACCGCTGCTGCTAAGCAGGCGTTACTAGCTGTCCAGCAAGCTGAATGGAAATGACTGGGGGACGGTGTGTAACATGGTACACATAAAGCTAGACCAGAGCAGCAGCTGTTTCCAGGTCAAAGCAAAGATTCAGGTGCTCCAGGATCGTTTTTCTGACCAGCCTCAGGATAAATTAAAGACTAGAGAGAGTGTGTAGCGATAATTTCTGCAAAATTAGGATTTCAGGCACAAAGTGACAGTTCTGTATTGACAGCCCCCTTTTCTTTTTCACATGGAGAACCCAGTCACTTTTTGAACTGATAGAATATTTTGGCATCCAGAATATCCTTCCAGAGAGACGCGATTTGGTTTGCAGTGTGTGAGTTAAGCATAGCACCTTCTCTGGCTTGTTTTAACCCATTACCTCTGAATTTCGTTTGATGCCCTCTGGGTCTTGTATTGGAAGTGGCAGTGAAAAACTGATTGTTGCTGTCTGTGTCATTTGTGTTGGACTACCGTCATATCTCCCATCAGTTCTGTCTTTTCCAGGCTGAAGAGTCCTGGTCTGTTGTTTCTTGTATGGAAGTGGTTCCAGACCTTGTTATCCATTTCTGAACCTTTGCCAGTTCTTCTCTCCATTTCAAAAAAGGATGTAGGGGGTTCAGAACTGCACAGAGCATTCAAGATGTAGGCACATCGTGAGTTCATGCAGTATCATAATGGTATTGTTTGTTTTGTTCTGTCCCCCTTTCCTAATAATTTCTAAGTTTCAGCTTGCTTCTGACCACTACTGAGTAGAACCGTATGCTTTAACCCCAAAGTCCCATTTTGGGTGGTAGTACGGAGCCCAGAACCCCACATTTGTATATGAAGCAAGAGAAGCATCAACATGAAAGAGGTCAAAAGCAAAGAGGCGATAGCTGCACTCTCGCTAGAAGTAGCTCATTCTGCTGGTTCTGTTCTTAAACTGTGCTGGAAAGCTTGGCTGGGGCCAGAATTCATTCTTTCATTGGCTGTTTTTTTTTTTTTCAAACAGTCTGCTTTCCACCGCATTTGACATAGTTTCCCTTTTTCAGCCTGTTCGAATGTTTAGGACCTGATTGCTTCTCGTACCTTTGTGTTAGTCTCTACGTGCTTGCTCTAGAACAGCTTTTAATAAGTTCTTTTTCTCTGACTTACCCGGCTATCTTGTCTTTGCTAGGCAAAACGGTGACATCAAATTTTTGACAAAGGGAGACAATAATGCCGTTGATGACAGAGGGCTGTACAAACGAGGCCAGCACTGGTTGGAGAAAAAGGACGTAGTGGGACGAGCGAGAGGGTAAGTGAAGTTGAAAAAGATGCGGCTTTTTACACTGCCCTCCCCCAATGCCATCTGTTAATCCCTCTTCTCCTCCTGAACTCTCCCTGCTGGGTTTTTGTGACCTGCCTGAAAGCGTTTCAAAAGGTACTGTGGAGAGTTAAAAAAACAAAGGTAGCTCAGCTCTTAGCTTGGCTTAAGTGAAGGGTTCAAGCTGTGAGCTGCATCCTGAGGTTTTGCTGCTGGATGGACACCGAGGCAAAGGCAGTGCACGCTCAGGCGTGAGCAGAATCGTCATTGAAATGATTCTGCGAGGCACAGTCTTTGCAGGCAAGCAAGATCTGAAGAAGGCAGAGGCTAAAACGCTTCTGGCCTATTTTTACTCAGCCCCCGCTGCCACGGCTTCCCTGCTTGGGAGGAAGAAATCCCAAGCCTGTTGACCATCGCCCTCAGCATGCTTGAGTGGCTCCTTTGTACAAGTATCAGGGCAGGGCTCCTCCCGTGCGCACCCCTCAATACTGTTTGTTTTAATAAAACCTTTATTCTTCTAGATTTGTGCCCTATATTGGAATAGTGACTATCTTAATGAATGATTATCCAAAATTTAAGGTAAGAGCTCTTTCATTTTCTGCCTGCTTCTCCCACCCCAGCTAAAATGACTTCATGAGAACTTTATACGCGCAGGCAGAACCGTTTGCCCTGTACGTTTGCTGCTGTTACTGCATCTTTAGATGTGAATGTGCACTCCTGTTTCTTCTCTTCTTTCTCTTCCAGTATGCAGTCCTCTTTTTACTGGGTTTATTTGTGCTGGTCCATCGAGAGTAGCCTCTTGCACTGAAGTACGAAGGTGCCATGGATTTTTTAGATGAACGTTTTAAGTAGATGATGGTCCAATGTGCCGGGAGGAAGAAGAAAACATGCATTTCAAAGCTTCTTGCCAGTTTGGGTTTGTTTTTTTACTGCGTAAGGGCGAATGTTTGTCACAGTATTTCCAATGGTTTGTCACATTTTAGCATTTTTAGTGAGTTTTTATATTAAAAATTTAAGCCAAACTGTTCAGTGTTTCTACTTTGAAGCTGAGCTTCCTCTCAAAGTGCCTACAGGACTGTGTCCTCTAAGTCTGTGCCTCCGCTCGGCAAGCGTGACCTCTCCCTGTGCTGACTGAACTGTCAAACGGTGAGCTGTGTAGGTGATGTTTTTTCCAATTCAGAACTGGAATAAAGATTTTGCATCTCGCCCGGTATGAGCCCTGCCACGTTCTTCGTTACTGCCCGTCTGAGTGCAGCCATTGCCCTGGGGGGTCCCTGGGCTTTGCCGTTGCAGACTGACTCCTGGAGCCTAGCGAGCTAACTGGTCCTCTCTTACAGAACGACTGCAGCTGCCCCTCTCATTTCTTTTTGGAGAGTAAGCAGTCCTGAGCTGTAGATCCATTCACTGTTTCTGTGTTTCTGTAAATCACGCTGAAATAATCTTCTTAAAGACTGCAGGGTGTTCTGGGCAGAGGATTACTTCGTGCATAAGCTGTCACTGCAGCACTAGGTAACAGAAGAATTGAGAAGGGAAATACCCATAGCTGTTTGGCAGGGATGAGTTAGTAGGATGCAATAGTAAAATTTTCTTAGTTTTGGAAACGGATTTTAGGTCTCTAATGATCCCTGCAGCTGGTCACATCTTACAGCTCACCTGAGAGCTCCAGAAAGGCTGAGCTGCCACTGCCCTGAGGTCTGAAAGAAGAAACCACTTGTCAGCATGTGCAATAGCCTTTTTTCTAGGCTTCTCATTCAGGATAGTGATCCCGCTTGTGTAGGTGTGTCACAGGAGAACCCAAGGAAGAGGAACAGGGCGGAGGCTCTGCTGCTATTGGCGTCTATATAAATTTGTGCCACCTGCACTGAGTGAGTGACGATTATAAATCGCCTCCATGGTATCTGTACTGACTCACGAGTCCATTTTACTTCCCCTTCGCTAGGGCGGATCTTCACAAGAGTGGGCAGCGGGAGCACGCTGCCATGGCTACCTCTGGATGAGGCTGCCTGACCCCTCTCCTGCAGTTTGCTACCGGTTGTCTTGCTGGGACAGCTTCCCCCTGCCAGTGGGAGCCTGTCTCCTCCCGCTCTGTGCTTTCCCCGGGTTAACACCTGTCCTCTCACTCTCGCAAAATCTACAGATGGTTCAAAGCTACTGTCTGTTACAGCAGGTGTGTTTCACTGCCTCCTGTGTTCCCTCTTCATGCCTGCTCTGAGATCGCACGGCAGCAGGGATGGTTAAAGCTGAGCGCTGCTGCCACGCACGCAAGCCTGTGTCGGGAAGGGCAAGGACAAAACCCAACGGGGTGCGCATGGTCTATTATCGGTTTCTTGCATCTGTGCCTCATTGGGCTTGTCGGGCCTGTCCCGTCTGTGGAGGTGAACTGTGCCGTCAGTTGTGTCCAGGGGACAGTTTTGTTCCCTGCTCCGTAGCTGGGCTGACCTGTGGTACCCCAGTAGGAGTACAGCCCGTTGGTTTAACTGAGTGGTTTGTTCCCTGGGTAGGATGAAGCAAAAAATCATCTGTTTGGGACACTGCAAAGAGGTTATGAACAGGGCCAGCCTCCAGTGCTGAGCCTTGTACCTGTGGCTCTTGGAGTAATCATAATTAGTAATAAAAAATAGCAATAAAAATCTGTATCTCCCACTCCCAGTGCTGTAGCCCTTGGGGAGAGAATTTGGATACAGGGTTTCTCCAAAGTGTTTGAGTCACAAATGGGATGTTTTGTCAAAAGCCAAACCTGGGTGGCAGCGAGGGAAAACAAACTTTCTCTTTGAGAGCTGCCATCAGCCTGGAGCACCTTCCTGAGGACGTGGAGCGGTGATTCTGCCTTTGTGGGGAGCACAGAGGCTGAGCCTCCGCTCCCTGCTTCGCCTTTGACTTAAACTGGTTTTGTGCTTAAATTGATTTTTAACTTGGGCTCACATAAAGGAGTGAGCTGAGCTCTTCCGAAATCTGCTAATCAACACCTCACCGTGAAATCTCGCTGAAAGTGCTGCTGTTGCTGTTCTCCCCGCCCTCTCGCTTTTGCACCTTTTGCAGAAATCCGAGCGTGCAGAAGCCATTGTGTTACTGTCACTGAAGGCTAAAACACAAAGGATTTATGATTGTAGGGGATGCAAGGATTAGCTCAAGAACACCTGCTGAAAACCCAGTTCTGAAGGAAAATAAATGGTCCTTTTGAGACACTGGGAAATCACAAGGGAGGGCTCCTGTGAGGCAGCGTGTCCCTGCCGGTGGCTGGCAGCAGGTGTCAGCAGCCGGTGCCGCTGGGCACACATGCTTCTCCCCAGCCTGGGTGCAACCCGCGCTTGGGCCCTTGCAGGAAGGTTGTGCTTTTCCCAGCCTTGCTCTCGCATGATGGCATGCGAAGTAACGGAGCAGGAAGCGCTGAAAAGCTGCAGGGTGGCCGGCGTAGAGGGTGGGATGAAGCCTGCAGCAGCGCGGCTGCAGCAGGTTGCTCTCCTTTGGCTTTGCAGATGCTTTCAGAACAGAAATAATTGCCCCAAATCAGGGGCCGCAGTGTGAGATTTGGGAATCCATCTCCATGGCCCATGTTCTGCCTATTTTCAGCTCAGTGTAGCTGAGAACGTGGCTCTGTGTTACCTGCAGCTGCGAAACGAGGTGTTGGCTCTAATTAGAGTGAGGCTAAATATGGAGTTAATCCACTCACAGCTCGAACGCCCGCCGGCCCCTGCGCTGCCTCCCACATCCCCACAACGCCTTTCCTGCCGCAGTGTAAGAGGGTGCCAGGGCTGGGCCGGTGCAGACTGGGAGCTGAGGACGTGGGGGCAGGATGACAGGGAGTTGTTGCTGGCTCCGTCCCTGCCAGACTCACTCTGCTCTGCTGAGCAGAAAACCTACGGAGCGTGCAGGATCTCTGGTGTGGCCGGGCGCTAGCGCTGAAATGTTTGGCAAGCGCTGCCGTGCTCCCGCAGAGCCGGGGGTTTTGCCGTTCGAATTTGATGTGTTTTTTGTTTTTTCCCTCAGTTCTCTTCTTTTTGTCAAAGGTGAAGCTGTCTGGCCAGCTCCAGCAAAGCCTTTGAGACTTACGGCTTAGGAAAGACGGAGATCTTTGTGTCACAACAGGAATGGGATTTGTTTGTAAAGCATGTGGGTGTTGAAAGGTCTGGTTTATAAAGGAAAAAAAAATAAAATCTGCCAGGGCTAAGATTGCTTCTGTCTCTGTTGTGGTTACAGCCAAACAGAGCAGGTTTTCTGGTAAGCAGTTTCATCACTTAATTACTGTTCAGTCACATCCGCAGTTCAGGGCACAGATTCCTTCATGGGCAGGAGCTGTTTCACAGAGCAAAGTGATGCTGGGCTGCTGCTGACCACGGCTGGAATTCTGTTGGGTGACTCTCATTTTTCACAGCGAAGCTAAATGCGTCAGCAGAAGCAGGATGGGTGGGAGGTGAGCTGTGAGGAGTAATGTGCTGAAAGTTGAAGCTCCTTGAGACAGAGGCTGTCTTTGTACGTTAATGATGCTTCAATGCCCGGCTGTCGGTTAAATAAGCATTACACCACTTCATCCCGATCTGTCGCTGCTTATTGCTTACCAGGGGTTTCTAGGGCTTGGGCTTGCAAGATGATGGGTTGTGGACTTTCTTTAATGAGACCAGGTGATCTTGTGGTGGTTTTCCTGCCCTTAAAATCGGAACAGGTCAACCTTATTTTTTCCAAGGAGAATCTGCAAGGTGAAGTCTCATCCATGCGTGGTTGTGAGACCGGTTCCTGCTGGAGAAATGCATGAACGCAAACGCGGTGTGCAGCTTCTAGAGTGGGATAAGCTCCTTGGCCAAGAGACAGAGAGGAGAGGTGGCTTCGGCAGAGCACGTCGCTTGGGAATGGCTCCTGTGCTGCAGCAGACGGAATGCAAAGCCACTGTTTACGTATCCCAGGCTGAAGACCTGCACGGCGTCAGTGACTCAGTGGCTGAATCAGATGAGGAGTGTCCTGGTGCCAGGATCAGACTGCAAGGTGCGCCTGGGCGATGCCAGAAAGGCAGAGCCTTCGCCGTTCCCCTCAGTGCCGGCAGCTCCTGGTGGTGGTTGACGCGTAGCAGATGACTGATCTGACCGTCTCAGCGCTGGCTGCTGGGAACAGAGAAATAGCACCTACAGTGCATTTTGAGCCAATTTAAGAGCTTCCTGCCCCTTTTACCTTCTCCCCTCCCTTGCGATACTTCCATCCCTTCATCACCTGCACCCCGGCGCTCTGGCTTGCTCGCCCCTCAGGAAGCGGCAGGTCTCGGCAGGGGAAGCTCCACCGGCCTGACCCGTGCTGGAGTCAGCAGGTGGGAAGGGGCACGGTGGCTTTCCTGGTGGATCTGCCTTGGTGGATCTCCTTAGCCATAACCAGGTGGATTCTCTGTGGGTTGGCAGTCTGCCCAGCCATGAGGAGCCCCTCTTACTGGTAGCGGCTTTTCTGCTGCTGGGTGCTCGTCCCTGTTTACCCCTCGATTTCCATAAAGAAGCACCAGCTCCTTCACACGCAGTCCTGCTGCCCTGTGGAGCAGGGCCTGCCCGCCTGCTGGGTACTGCTGGCTGAGCGCAGCGTGTGCCAGACCGGCCCCTGCTCCGGGGCAATTCATACCAATGGTTCATCCTAGCAGGTCCTTTGGATGCTTGGTCCAGCAGAGCTCCCTAAGCCTTGGGGGAAATCAAGTATCTCCACGGAGGAGAACAGCCTGATTAGGGATGGACGAGAAATGCACCCTCTGTGGTCCCAGACGGAGCAGACATACTCACTCTCTTGCTCTCTCTGCCCAACTCCTCATCTCTTGACTTTCTTGCTCCTTCTCTTTGATAATTTAAAAACACTTCTGGAGCTCTGTCTGCCGAGCACCTTGATGATATCACCTTTCCTTTCCAATCTCTCCTCCTCCTGTAGAAACCAACCTTGCAGGGTTTCAGTTTCCACAGAGACAGAAGTGAAAATAATGTAGAGAAAATGAACTTCAATTTAATTCCTCTGAACCTCAGTTCGCTGAAACCAGGATGCCGGATTTCAGCCACGTAATTCTGTTTGGGACACTTCTGAGCTAGGCTCGGATTTGCCTGCAAGAAAACAAGATTTTGTTCTTTAAGTCTTCTTGCAGAGCAGTTATTTGTACTATGTCCAGCGGGTGTGGAGTGAGTGGGAAACCTCAGGGAAAACCACAACTCATTTACGGCTTAAATGAAAATTGAAAAAGAGTTGAAAACAAGATGTGCGAGATTTCAAATTTTATCTTTTATAAACAACATTTGTTGCCTGTGGACGAATGAGTGTTACAGAGGGATTTAATCTTTGTAAACAAGAGACAAATGCATCAAAATAGACCCTCAAGCATATGGCAGGACTTTAAATCTGACCTGGCTTTGGAGAAGCGGAGAAGAAAAGGCTGAAACAACTTAACTGCTGCCCAGAGTTTTATTGGCACCAGGAGCTCTGTGAAAGAGACAAATAGGGGGATTTGAGGCCTTTGCTCTTTGTATTTGTTTTTTATTAGAGCCATCGGTTTTGAGCGTGCGTTTGCCTGCCCAGGCGGGTGCTTGCGGGGCCTGGGAGCTCCTGCCTGTGTTTTCGGACCTTTGCAGCTGGGGGTCTCTCCCAGGCCAGCCTGGCCACCTCCATGGGCCAGGCATGAGGCAGTGCCAAGGTCTTGAAGCATAATTCGACGGAGAAGAAACAAAATGGACCATGCTTTAAACGCTATGAGCCACGGCACTTCCAGGTTGGTCTGTTAGGTTTGTTCATTACTGGTTCAGCGTTAGCGAGGCCCTCTTAGCTGTGCAGTTTTTAGATACGTTTGTTTTGCGGAGTTACGGAAAGGTCTCCTTTCTCTGCCTGCTGAAATCTTGCTTCGTCTTTAGGCATGTTTGGAGGATTTGCTCACAGCGCCCGTTTCACAGCTCTGTTATGGCTCACATTAGCCCTACACGGATGAGAGTTGCTCTGTGGGAAGGAGCAGGGCACCCCAGGCGTCCTGTGCTGCCATCAGCTCCTGGACACCAGCAGCGGGAGAACCTGCAGAAGAGATCAGTGACCAAGAGGACCCGGGCAGCGAGTCCCTGGGCCTGGGTGGAGCTGTCTGCGGGCTCTGAAGTGTCGTATGGCGGCAAATAGCCATTTGCTGTGGTGAGGAGCCGTTCTGTCATGCCGACCCTGGCACCAAGGGACAGAACGCTGGCTGAGGCAGAGATGCGGGGATCTGTAGGCTATAAATGGGGTCTATGGACTGGAAGGCAGTGGGGCTGCTTCAAAGAACGGACTTGGAGCTCGTTGAAGGAGTTAGGAGGCGTATGGGCAAGGTGAGCCCACTGGGATCATCCACCTGGATCTCCCAAAGGCATTTGGCAAGGTCCCTCAACACAGGCTCCTAAAGAAAGCAGACAGCCCTGGAGCGGGGAGCGAGGCCTTATGGGCAGAAAGCATTTGCTAAAAGGAACAAAAGGTAGGAGGCGACAGTCTCTGTAGCAGAAAACGCCAGGGAGCTGTGCAGGGACGGCGTTCAGTATGTTCGGAAATGATCAGCAAAAGCAGGCAAATACTGAAGTTTGCTGCTGACACACAGAGTGTGGATGAAGGCCAACTGCAGAAAGAGACTGGGCAATAAAAAAGATGAAATTCAAATGTACATAAATATAAAATGGTGCACAGGGGGAAAAAACAATTTTAACTCTATTTATAAAACAACGGGTTCCGAGTTAAGTGTTACCATCTGGAACGTCGGGGTTGTAACAGATTGTGCTATGAAAATGTCAGTTCAGTGGTCAGTAGCTGCTGGGAAAATAAATCGCATGCAAGAATTACTGGGTGAAAAGAGAGAGGAAAACAGACAATCGCTGTTTCCTCCAACTGGAGGCACTGGGGGAAACCACCGGTGCAAGCTGAGGATCCCTGGGGCTTTGAGGCTGCTTTGGGTGACAAGGGACCGTTCCTGGAGGGCGCGGATCTGTGCAGGGCTGCGTAGAGGTGGCTGCAGGCTGCTCTCGCCCAGCCCCAGGGGGTTAATCCCACCAGGAGAGGGGACGTGGAGCAGACGCATGCTCTGCCTCGCAGAGGTAACCATCTATCAGACATCCTGCGTTTGCTGAGTCACCTCTGTCCTCCCCTGGCTCCGATGCGAAGCCCTTGCAGGAAGCTGGCGGCTGACGGGCCGATCTCCTGCACCAGTGCAGTGACTTTTGCCAGTAAAAATCAATTTCTAAAATAGAATTTGTACTGCCTTTTTCTTGATATATAAGCTGGAAAGATCCCTTTGGTGGCTGGTAACAGTTGGGAAAGTGAAGCTCTGCTGCACTGGAGAGAGCAAGCCGCGGAGGAGCGCTACGGTGGCAGCTCCTGCCTCGAGTGGCAGGGGACTCGCAGGCTCCGGACCAAAGCTGTCACATCTGCGGGCTCCAGCCTCCTCCTCTGCGACCTCTCTGCTGCTCGGCAGCCGGGTGTGCAGGTGCTGGGGGCCAGCTCTGCGCGCCAGGGTTGTAGTAAGGCGTGGGCAGAAAATCTATCACAAACCCCGCCGGGCTGGTGGCCTGAGTTCGGGTTATAGAGCCTCTCCCAGGCAGGTCCCGGCTGCCAGTTATTTTTCCCAAATTGAACAATATCACCTCTTTGTGAAGAAGATACAGACTAAAAAATCCAGAGGAAGCCTGGTCTCCATTTGTAAGCGAGGCCGCTTGTGTTGCCGCCACCTCTCAGGCTGCGTTTGTTCGGTCTTGGGGTGAGGAGGGAGGGGGCCACCCTCTTGCCTTTCCAGGAATGGAGGGATTTGGCCGCAGAGTGACCAGCCCGCTCCGGCCCCGTGCGACCAAGCTGCGGTGAAGCACCCTCTGGACACACCCCACGTGTTGAGTATCCATGCCTGCCCAGGGGCTGCTCAGCACCCGCACCATGTTCGTCAGAAAACGGGCTCGTCTGTAATTACGCCAATTACTGAAGAGGGTGTGAGCTGCGCTGAGCCTCCTGCTCTGGATGTGTCTGCTGGCGTCTGGGGCTGCTCGTTAAGGCAGCTGCTGCAGAGGAGGAAATCGGTGTTCTCAGGGCCCTGCCTGGATTAAAGCTGAGCAGTCTCCCGTAGCACCGGCACCGCTGCGCAGCCAGCGCGGAGCTCGGGTCCCTTTCACGAGCTGTTTTCCATAAAAACCCCACTGGCTGCCCTGAATCGTGCTCCCACGTCCAGCTTCCACCAAGTCCCGGAGCAGCTATTCCATTGCTCTTCCCAGGCTTGAAATCGGGGTTACAGGCTCAGCTCTCCCACACATCCCCCAGGGCCAAGCCTCGGTACTCAGCAGTTAACCCACTGTCCCCTCAGTTTCCAAGCATTTACAGTGACACTGCAACAGGGCAGGAATTCCCTGATTTCCTTTTCCCAGCCTTTCCCAAGCCTGCCTCACAGCCCCTCATCGGTACCACTGGGATCATAAGTACCTGTTCCTCCTCTCCCTCCCGCCCTGGCTGAGATAACACACGTAGCCACCAGCCGAAAAAGAGGGCAGATGTGTCAGTTCGGTTGCGTATCCAGTTAAAATCAGATCAGCACGAAAAGCCTTTGCCCTGTTCCAAATGCTGTGCCAGTTCCCGCTGCTCATCCCTGCCTCTCAGTTAATCTCCGCAGAGCTCAGTGCTGCCCTGAAGGAGCCAGACTTCACCCCATCACGCTTCGGTGGGTGCTGTAATCGCCCAGGGCTCTTTTTCTCTGCCCTCTCTGTAATTGGTGTCGCTTTATCCCTGGCTTCATCCTCCATCATCCCACAGGTGACCCCTCTTCCCCCTCCCTGGCTGCTGGCGTGCAGAGACACAGCGGCCACAGCAAGCGCCAGGGCAGACCCCGTCCTGCTGGGCCCCCAGGCAGAGTTTGGACCCTGGCACAGGCAGGTTTCCCCCCCCACCATCACGCTGCAGCTGCGCGAGGAAGCCCTGGCATTTCTGGAAGAAAAGCAGCAGATGAGTTGTTTGCATGTGCAGTGGAGCCGGCAGCTCCACAGCACCCACGGAGGAACACAGCTCTGCTTCCCAGGTAACACCCCTTCCCGAAGTGTGAGGAGAAACCACTCATCTGTGCCAGTGCTGGGCAGTACCAGGCTCTTCCTTCACAGCCAGCACCCTCTCTGGACCTCACATCCTCCTCCTCCTGGCCTGACTACATCCCAAGCCTTCTCCAGATATCACAAATTTTCCGCATTTTTGCACCAGCTGCAGCAGCAGCCCTGCAAGTCCTCCTGCCTTCCCCAGAAGGTGGTGCAGATAGGGCAGTGCACATCAGCCTTGGTGTTCCTCCTCTCGCACCCTCACCTGCAGCTGCCAGCAGAAAAAGAGAAAAGGTCTGTGTCAGCTCTGGTTGTATGTCTAGTTCAAAATCAGATCAGGGTGGGACCACCAGGCAGCCCAACCAAACACCGGTGAAACCTTCCCACAAGGCTTGTGAGGACGGCTGGGGACATCAGAGCCAAAGTGGTGGTCACAGCCACCTAGCACCACCGGGACAGGGGGCCTCAGGGCTCCTCTCTCAGCTGACTTTATGGATGAGATGAAGCTGTCACGATGTGAGCATGAGGGTCAGTGCCACGGAGCTGGAAATGCCACATCGGTGGTGGGCATCATACTCATGCGCCCCAGGCAGTGCATGGGGAGCGCCCAAAAGGGCCATCTCCTCAAAAGGCGAGCAGAGACACAGGCTCAGCTCTACGACTCCTGAGCTCCGTCAGGGAAGGAGCACAAGGAGAAAGCAGGGCGAGATTCCCCATTGCAGCCCGGGACCTCCAGCACACGTAGGCACAAGAGGGTTGGTGGAGGCAGCCACCTCCCTGATGGGTGCTGGACCATCTCCTAGTCGGCCATGCCCATCAGCATGGCACACCTCCCCACATGCCAACCGGCCACCCAAGGGGGCTCACACACAGTTTGGAGGGATGCATGTCTGATGCAGGAGTATTTTTTAATTTTTTCTTCCCCATAACACCAGAGCTGGGTTTGCAGGAAGAGGGACAAATCTCTTCTTGTCCTTTTCTCTCGAACTGCGGTACATGCTGAGAAGGGCATTGCGAATAAATCTTCCCTGTGCCAGTTCCCAGGACAACTGGGTCACCTCAGGCAGTTCCTCCCCCACCAGCCAGCGCCTCCTTGTGGAGTTGTGAAGCTGTAAATTTGGCAGAAGCTGTCAGGGCCCTGAGGACACTAATAGGCCTTAATGGGTCCCACCGGGGGCCTCTGCCCCACGGGCCCAGGAAGCCATTAAAGCTCAGCCGTGGGCCATTAGTCTCTCCTTGATCCATGTTGTAGGAGCATTGGTCTGCGGGTCAGCAGTGCCTGGCTATGGACTGACTTCTTGGCCTGTTTTCAGACCTGCCTCGCCACTATCGACCCGTCTGGGCTGTGTCTGACCCTGCTTACCCTCACCACATCTCATCCTGACCTGGGACCTGCCTCATCACCTGCCTGATGAACTGGACTCTCTTTGAACTTGGTGGCCACCTCTGAGTCTGCTCTGCTTGCCTCTCAGCTACTGTGGCTGCTGAGAGCGCTGCATTGCTGGCCGCCTGTTCCCAAGCACTTCAGACCTCCTGCTTCCTGACAGTGCTCCGTGTATACACCACCAACTGGAGAGAACTCGAAGCCCAGAAGGCTGGGTGGGATTTCTGGGCACTCTTACTCATCTTTTCTTTCCCATTTCAGACACACAGGCTTCTCCTGCAGGAGTCCAGCCCCTGAGAGCACCCCCGAGTAAACGTGCAACCTGGAGGAGACCGAAAGAAGAAACAGAGCACAACCTGCTTCTTGGGGCCCTCTGACCAAATTCTTCCAGTCTTACACGGGCTTACTTTTCTTGAGCCCTGGGCATAAACAGTCCACGTCCCAGGTGCCCACTATCCCTGTCCCTGGCATGGCTGGGCACAGCTCCACTCGTGCTGCTGCTGGGCACGCATAGCTCCATCCCATTAATGGAAAAGGAGGAACTGATGGGGAGTGTGATGATCAGTTCTAGGTGTAGTGATCAGGAAACAGTGGTCTGCAGGATCCTGAAGGGATTGGAAATACACAGACTCTGGTCTTCGCCTTCTCCAGGCAGCTGGTAAGTGGGATCCTGTGGGATACAGCTCTGAAGAGTGAAGGAGCTCAGGAGAGCTGGCAGGCCTTTAAGGACAGGATCTTCCAAGTCTAACCCAATAATCAGGTAAACAAGTAGGTGAACCAGGAGATGGGTTTGGCTAAGCTGAATTAAACTCATGACTGAGCTCCGATGCAAAAAGGCAGTATGGAGGAGGTGGAGGCATGGGCAGGCCATCAGGAAAAATATGGAAATCTTGCCTGGGCTTGTAGGAACAATGTTAGGAAAGCCAAAGCTCACTTTGAGATGTGAAAAGAACGTGAAGTCTTCTACAGCTAAAGTAGAACTTTAAAAGTGGTACTACTTTAGTTATGGGAGACCTCATTTTCCTTGCACATCTCAACAAACTTCTTTAGGTGTAGAAAGCTGAAGAAGGAAAGTGTTCACAAAGGCACTGCTGCTGACCAAGACAAATGGCAGTGGGCATAGACAAAGCTGAGGTCCTCCATGACTTCTTGGCCTCAGGCTTCACCAACAAGGTCTCCCAGGCCGTGTACCTGGAGGCAGGGTTTGGAGAGAAAAATAACCTGCAGTGGTTGGGGGGGGTCAGGGTGGTTATTATTTGGAGAGCCATAAAAACTTGTGAGCCCAGGGAAGTGGTGTCCAAGGGTGCTGAGAGGTGGCCGCAGATGCTGGCTGGTGTTCTTGCAAGACCACTTGTAACATCATAAAGAAAAATCACAGAATCATCTAGGTTGGAAGGAACCTTTAAGATCATCGAGTCCCACCATCAACCTAACGCTGCCAAGCCCACTGCTAACCCATGTCCCTCAGCACCACGTCTACCCAGCTTTTAAATACCTCCAGGGATGGTGACTCCACCACTGCCCTGGGCAGCCCATTCCAATGCTTGATAACCCTTTTGGTGAAGAAATTTTTTCTATATACTCATCTTAACATCCCCTCCAAGCACAACTTGAGGCTGTTTCCTCCTGTCCTATCGCCTGTTCATTGGGAGAAGAGACCAACCCCCACCCATCATGAAGCAACACCTGCTGGAGTGTGTTCCTGGGCAGATGGAGAAGTGGGAAATGATGGGGAACAGGCAGCTTGGGCTGAAAAGGGGTAAATGCACCCTGATCACCACCTGTGAGGGAAAATGGGATTTGTGGGGCAAGGGCAGAGCTGCAACGGTCCATCTGGTGCCATCTCCCACCGCGTCCGGGTGGTGGGATGGCCCGGTCCGGGACGGGGGGATGAGCAGAGGGGTGAGGAGCTTGCGGGGGGGCCGAGGGTTGGGGTTAACGGGTCGTGCCCCACCTGGG
>VWZL01003344.1:0-10459 GCA_013396915.1 Stercorarius parasiticus | reverse complement strand
GGCTGTGGGCGGCCGAGGAGGGCGGTTCGCCCCTCGGCCGCCGGGGGTGTGTGTGGGGCGGTTCGCCCCGCGGCCGCGCCCCCTCCCCGATGTATAAGCGGCGTTCGGCGGCAGGCTGGAGCGGGTCCCGCCGGGGCGGCCATGGCGGCGCTGCGCTGCCTCCTGCTGCTGCTCTGCGGCGCCGCGCTGGGGCCCGCCGTACACCTCGACTTCGCCGAGCACCGCAGCCAGGCGGCCAAGATCAAGGTCAACCCCCGCGGCAACCTCTGGGCCACAGGTACTGGGGGAGATGGGGAGGCGGACGAGCGTGTGGCGGAGCGGCTGTGGGACGCGGGCTCCCGGCGGGACCCTCCACCTCCCCGGGCTGCCTGCGGGGAGCCCCCTGCGCCCCGCGGTACCCCACAGGGCGGAGGGGGATGCTGGGCGGCTGGCACGACCCACAGCGGGCAGGAGGAGAGCAGGGCAGGGATGGGGCAACCTCCTCCCACGTCTCTTGGTGACAGGTCCAGCATGTGTTGAACCCCAGAGGTCCCGTCAGCAGCAGAGGGAAGTTTCCCGACATCCCATGTGGACCTGGGATTTCTGGGTTTCTCCTTGCTTGGTTGTACTCGCTAATTTAGGCATCAGGTTTGCTCGGTGCTTCTCATTGACTTGTGCTGGCGTGAGGTCGCAGATCACGGCTGCTGCCTCTCTCCTCCCGGGCATTGTGCAGGCACACAAGCGCGTTGTGTTGCAGGTCACTTCATGGGGAAGAAGAGTGTCACGGGCTCCCCACACCTGGAGTCACCGGAGGAGCCTGCAGTGCCGATGGTCTTCGGTCCCTCTCTCAGAGCCCTGCTGGAGGACATGATGGAACTGCTTACCCGCGAGCTCCTGAAAATCCTCTTGCAAGAGAGACTTTTGGATGAGAACCAAGGGAAATATGACCTCACTGACCAGGTGAATATTGACTAAGACGGAGGGAGATGCTCAGAGCAGGGAGGTGGTGGAGATGTTAATCTGCCTTGCTGCAGACGGGAGCATCTGCACAGCTGCTAGAGGTGTATTCCCCCACTTTCTGCTCCTGTTAACCCTCCTTAAACCATTTCTTAAGATCAGCTATAAAAGGGCAGAGGAGGAGTCTCCCTAAGCTTGTGTCTAGCTGGGCAGTGGCTAATAGTCCCAAATGCTTGGGAAGGGTGTGAGGATGAGCAAGGGGTGCTTTGATGGAGCTGTGGCAGTGGTGATCTCCAGCCCAGGGCTTGTTAATAAGCATCTGAGTCTTCCTCAGCCAGATGCAGCAGAGGATGGCTGGCCACTGTGGCTGCCGTGAAGAAATGTCCCCTTTTCCAGCCACTGCAGGGAGAGGGAAATCCTTTCTCCCCTCTATTTCTGTAGAGAGAGGCCAAGAGAGAGACAGCCCTGTACATGAAGGGAAAGGAGTCCGTCCTGCAAAGAGGTCTTGGGCTTCTGATGCCCCCCACCTCGGGTCTGTGTCGCTGTGGTGGGATCCCTTGTTACTGAGGGGCATGTATCTCTGTTAGCTCGCCTCGCAGAGGGGGGCTTTGCGTTAGTACCGCTGCAGAGTGGGCCTCGGAGAGCAGGCAGGAGCTTCGGTAGTCCCGCTGTGCATCAGCAGATCCTTAGCCTCCTCAGCGTGACTTTTGCCTCGGAGCTCACCTGCCCCCAGGAGCAATGCACACACCCAGATCCTCACACAGGAGGCAGAGATGGAATGGCTCGGTCCATGTGGCTCTGCTTGTCTGTTGCTTCATGTGCGCTTCCCTGGTGTCTTGCCCTTTCTAGTCACTGCAGGAAGTAACTGAGAGCCTAAAAGGGATGAAATCCTCTTAGGTGGGTGCTGCGTGTGCTGTCCCACTGAGCTGCTGTACTTGAGGAGCTATCCCGTAACACTGCACACAGGTAAAGCTGCTTCTGTTACCCAGGTTTAGGCAGTGCTTGCTCCTGTTCTTTGCTTTTTTGTGGAAGGCACAGGTGGGGAAGAGTTGCAGGGATGTGAGCCTGAGTGGCATTGATTGTTCAAGTGCCCTCTTGACTCAGTTTCAGCAGACTAAGGTGAATTGAGGCTTTCCTAGAGCGCTGGTCCCATCGGGAGAGTGCTTTCCACCATGAAGATACAGCTGAAGACACCAGCCCACCCTGCTCCCTGTAAGATGCTGTGTGCTGTGGCCACCAAGCTGCTGCAGCTTTTCCTTCTTGGATGTCGCTGACTTTTTGCCAGCCTCCCTGGGGAGCCTTTGAGGAGGGGGATATTTGCTGCATTAACTGCCTGAGGGGATGGGTGAGCTGGGAGATGTGCTGCCCTGCCTCGTCCGCTGAGATGTTTGTGAGCATGTGGTGTGAGTTTGATAAGAGTGATCCTTGTGTCTCTCCTCTGGGTAGGTTAGTCTCATGGGCACTGCTCGCACTGCAGATGTGCTGGGGCAGAGGCTGGTGCTGTGTCTGGGCTGCCAGCTGGGTGCCGGTGCCCTGCCAGCCCTCTCAGTCTGTGTTCCCAGGGCTCAAAGGCAGGTCCTGGCCAGGGGCACCACCGTCAGCCTTCAGCCCGTGTGTGCTGGGTGTCAGAGCTCTGCTGCTGGAGGCGGTTTGGCTCATGGTCAAGCAGACGGTGGCCAGCTGCCTGCCTCGCTGCACTGATGCCACTCTGCTGGGAGGTGGGATGCCTTGCACGCGTGCAGCATCACAGCTCATGTGCCTGGTGTGCGGCTGGCTCCTGCTCCTCACCTTCTCCCGAAGCTTCTCGCCTCTCCTCGGCCAGTGCCCTGGTGTGCCAGCCATCCCCTTGGTGGCAGTGGGGACCTTGCTGGGTGATAGGTCTAGTTTTGCCCTTCGGACACCTCTGAGTGCCTCACTAGACTCATCTCCTGCCTTCCCACTCCTTTTCTCACCACCTGTCCCCCAGGGCATCTTTGTCTCTGAGCTGCTGGTTGATACTACAGGATGACTTCTCCCTGCTGCCTTTGAGTGCTGCCTGTGTTGTGCTTTTTGGTGGGACCATATTTTTTCTTGCTCCTGGGGGTGACACGGTGCCAGTGCTGGTTCCTGCAGCTCTGACACCTTTCTCCCTCAGTGTCGCTGTTGTTGGACACCTGGAGTCAGCACCCAACCTGCGCTTGAGCTGAGGAACACTTGTGCTGTGTTCGCCACCTGCCTCACAAGCTGTTTAATTGCTCTGCTCCTTGAAACTCTCTGTCCGCACCTTGCTCAGGATCTGTCACTTCCATCTCAGATAGGTTTAGAAAAACAAAGATGCTTCTCCCTTCCTCGGGACCCCCTGGCCAGCAAGGCAGGGATTAACATGCTCTCTAATTGTTGCTCTGCTGCTCTAGCACATGTGCTGTGATTCGTGGCGGGATAAGTATCAAAGGAACTTGACTTTTATTGAAAAACCCAGTGGGCTTTTCCTTTTCTGAGGGTGTCAGTGATCATTCACAAAGGGGTTCTTCCATTCTGTGGGGCCCCTCTAAGCATTAAATAAATCCCAGGGCATAGTCTTTTTGCTTGCTCTCCCTTCGCGGGGCTTAGTCCTGCCTGCTGCCGTTGGGTTTTCTCTCAAGATGTTTCCCATCCCTTTGCAAAGCAGGAACCTGTGTGCTGTGATGGCAGAAGTCACACAGAGCAGAAGGGGTTTGCACAAACAGGGATTTCTCTTTTGTCTTTCAAGCCACATGTGGCAGGCAGGGCTTGGCTCTCAGTGCACTGGGGCTTCACAGTGCCACCCCATTGCTGTGTGTGACAAGGATTTGGCTGACAGAGGAGGATCGTCCCCATCCCTTGTCATCTTGGGTGTGTGGCAGCATTTATGCAGGAGACAGACGGGGTGAGGCCACGTTTGTGGAGTGGAGAGGCTCCAGGGGTGTGGGGGGAGCCCTTCTGCGTGAAGGCAGATGCTGCCCTGCGTATCTCCGGGACCTCTGGGCAGTACACAGTCCCACAAAATCCCTCTGTAGCTCTTCCCTGCTGTGTTTTGTGTCTCTTTTGTGCCTTCTCGCATAACTCTCCACTGAATCAGGCCCCAAGGCTGCTCTTGTTCCTGCAGCCCAGCCCAGTGGCTGCTCTCTTGGTGGGCTGCTGGAGTTTGCCTCTGATGGCTGTCAGCTGTGGGCCAGCTGTTGGAGTGCAGAATGAGAGGCAGGAGCCAAGCTTCTGGCCCTGTCCTTCTCATGTGCTGTCTTGAGCCACCCCTGGAAGCGCCGTCATGGTGCAGCGTGGGACATTTGTCTCATCTTCTGCCCCGTGGTACCCAGCAGGAGATGTTGGTGGAGGCTGTGTATGGGACCCAGTGTCTCACCGTTGTGCCTTTTCTTGTAGGAGACAGGGCTTTTAACAAAGGTGCTGGAGAAGTATTTTTCAAACTGAAGAAGCACGGCCATGGAGGATGAGGTCTGCAGGCTCGGACACATGTGGCAAACGGAGGAGAGCATCGTCCTTGTGGGTTACTGTAGCAACATCACTTTTATTTATTATTTCTGTAATATTGTTAATAGTGATTGCTTGTATGAAAAGCAGAGCCTCCCTGTATATTTCCTCTGTTTTCTGGTTTCTTGATGTCTGATGTGCCCCTGTGAATAAAACTGGCTCTTTGCACAGACTAGCTCAGACTTTTCGGAGGGCGGGCGGGTGGTGGGGAGACAGACCCCTGGGGCTTCTGCAGGAACCGGGAGCGGGAGCATGTCGTGGAGGCTGGAGGGAAGCTCCTGGCTCTCGGCAGCCAGGAGGGGATGGGATTCCATCCCTGCAGCCTCCGCTCACTGGAGGAGACCCTAACTGCTGCAGAATAAAAATTCCAAGTATGGGTGAGCTGATTACACCCCTCACTACTGGAGCATCTTTATAACCCTCTTTACGGAGACGTTACCAGCAGCCCCTCCTGAAAACAAAAAGTGTTTTGCTCAAAGTGTTGCTGGGATTTCTGGTTCAAGCAGGGTCCCTGCCACAGGGGACCCCAGGGTTTACAGGCTCATTGGCCTTGGCTGTGCGATCTTCTGCTGTCCCTCACGTCCAGGTGCCGGCCACAAAACACTCCGCCTGCTTGTGTGCCTGCTTTGGGATGGCTGTTTGGTGCGCCTTCACCTTGTGCACGGCCATGGGCAGGGGTGCAGCCCCGGTGTCCTCCGTGGTGTGGGACAGCTGAAGGAGGGCACAAACGGGGGCTGCCTAAAATGGGTGATGGAGCACAGGCTCTGGTTCTGCACCTTCTGAAAGTGCTGCTCATCGATATGTCCCTCAGCCACCCCTGGGGATGTCCCCAGGCAGAGCTAACCCTGGCAGCAGATCACAGATTGATGCCATGAATGAAACTATAACCTTTCCCCCCCCCTCGCACTTCTCATGCTAAATTCAACCTGAATGTTTGAGCTCCTGCAGGGAGGAGAGCCCTTCTCCCGAGAGCGACAGGAGCCCACAGCCACATCACACCAAGCCAAGGGATGACCTAGCGTCTGAACATGCTGAGGACCAGGTGAGGGGAGAAAGCCACGGTAGGAGACCTTCCCACCTTGCTCCCTATCACTTCAAGGGTGTCTCAAAGCTCAGATGGTGTTTATGAACATATTGCTCCCGCAGGAACTTACTCCTGAGTGAGGGAAAGGCAGTGGCAGCCCTAAACCCTTTCCTGGGGAGCTGCAGGAGGGAACGTCTGGTCTTCATCCCAGCAGATGTGGGGCTTGCAGGCACAGATGCCCTGGCCCACACGCATTATGGCCCAGCGCTGCCTCCTGCCCAGCCCCAGGCCTGGAGGTGCTTCTCAGGAGGTGGTATGGTGCTGCAAACCCACTGCTGATGCCACAGGATGCCCCACACCAGGTGAGAGCTGGAGCCACCAGTGTAGGGGACAGTTGGGGACATCACGGGATCCCCAGGTCCTGCTTGGGGCAGGCTGGCAACCCTGGGAGGTGAAAAAGACACAGGTTGTGTGATGGGGTCACCACTCCTCCTGTGAGCTCAGCCTCGGGGTGCAGGCCCTGTTGTGAGCCCAACCAGCATTCGCACTGCTCATGTTTGCCAAAAAATGAGCCTGCAGGTTATTTGCAGAGCTGCCTGTCTGCACAGCAGTGCCCCCTCTTGTCCCCTGGATGCCACTCCTGGGTTTGCTGGCAGCAATTGCCCAGGTATTGCCAGCTGGGAACGGTGTGCTTCAGTAACGGAGACCCAGCATTCCCCAGGCAGCAAACACGAACCCCCTGTGTTGGCCTGCAGATCTTAGGCCAATAAATGAGCAGTTATTTTCCACTTACAGCCTGGTTTTTGAGCCTTCGGAGTTGGTGTTTTCTCAGCTGTTTGGAGGTTGGGTTTGGTGGGTAAAACGCAAACATCCTACAACTAGTTTTCCCCAAACTTTGCTTTCAAAACCGGGTGTTCCCCATCAAATGCTCCAGTGCTAGGGCCCTTCATGCTTCAGGAGAACGGGACCAAGCTAGCAGGGAGTTTTCCAGGATGGTGGTTCAGATCATGCCCAGCCTCCCCTGCCTCACTGGAGCGGTTGTATGGCTGCAGCCCCTAGGGAGAGCGTCACCTCACAACCACTTGGAGCCCTCCCATGTTCTTCAACCTCCTGCTGAACAACCCACCTGTAGCACTGCAGCAGCCTCTGTTCCCTTCTCGTGTCCTTCACGGTCTCCTGCCCACCAGCTTCGCTCAAGAGGTGTCCCGCTGTCCTTCTGCAGTCCCTCATGCCCGGGACTGCAGGAAGCCTGCCTCCAACCCGTGTAGTTTTGCCCAGGCTTGCTGCTGTGCGCTGGGATGTGGGTGGGTGACCCCCAGCTCGCCTTTCGTTAGCTGTAGCAAAGCCTTGGCTTAAAACTAATTATAAGCAAGAAAAATAATGACACAGCGTATCGTGTTTGACACTGGAGCAGACCAGATGCCTCTCAGCTGGCAGCATGAGGGACCGGACAGCCTAATGGGATTCCTGACCTGATGCCATGTCAGGGGACCGCCAGCTCACGGCCTGCCCAGGAGAGCTCGTGGGAGGGCCAGCAGGTTCCATACCTAGGTGAGATCCTCAGTCCACCACCTGCCCAGCAAGAACCTGTCCAACTGCCTGTCTGTCCTCCATCTCCCCTCATTGCTACCTTGTGCGTCAAGGTAAAGATGGGGAGGTCACTTGGTAATTACTGTCATGGGCAAAACAGACTCGGCTTGGGGAATTTAACTTAATTTATTGTCAATTAATAGAATATAAATATTTGAGTACTCATTCAGATTTTGGAAACAAACACCCTCACACACCCCGAGGCATTTCACACCTGGGGACAGCACCTCTCCTCCCCTTTGCCAGGCCCAGTGTCGCTCCAAGCACCCCTCCTCCTCCATGCTGTCACTGCAGGTCACGCTCCATCCCCTGGGGAAGCAACAGGTGACGGCAGGGGCTGCAGGCAGGTCGTAGCGGTTTCCTGTCTGCTGCTCCTTCCCTCTTGCTCTTTTCCTGTGTTCCGTCGTGAGTGCTTGGAGCTCACTTCTTCCTTCGGGATTGTACCTGCTCTGTCATGGGCTCACACGCAGTCCCTTTGTGGGTGTATATGCTCCAGCATGGGTTCTCCGTGGCCAGCAGTCCATTCGAGGGGACCACTTCTTCATCCTCCTCCTCTGAACTGCTACGTAAACCGCTGGAGCAATGTTGCCCCACTCTGAGCCACCCACGTGTTGCTGAAAAGCAAGGTGTCCAGCACCTGCCTTGGACACCACCCTAGGAGCAGAGGATAACTTGGGCTGGAGAGGACCTCAGCTGGTCTCTAGTCCACCATCTGCTCAAAGCAGGGTCAGCTCTGGAGTCAGAGCAAGTTACTCAGGGCTTTGTCTCGTTAGGTCTTGAAACCCTGCAGGTGTGAGGGCTGGGTGACTTGCTCCACTGCTTGACTGTTCCCATGTTTCTCCTTCAACACAGGCAAGCAACCGCTTGTACCCAAAATCCCCAATCCGTCTTCAATTTAAATTACAGACTGAGAGGGTCAGAAAAACTTTTGAGGAATACCATTTTTTGGCAATCTGCCTGCTCTGTCCTGGCACCTGCCTTTCTGGGTTTGTCTGCTGGTCCACAGCACGCACAGTCTCCGAGCGCAATGGTCATACCCTTTGGGGGTTTCCAGGACCAAAGCGCTGTGTCCAGGCTAGGGGAATGAGCAAATTCTTCAGATTTTTTCCCAGCTCTGCGTTTGTTCCCCTTGCTGCTCTGGGTCAAGGCTGCCCCTCCATGCTGCTGCTTGGGTTCAAGAGCTTGCTCGCGGCTTCCGCACACCACAAGCAGAGACGCGACGAGGCCACTGATCCAACTGAGGTCACTGGGACGACCTCCCTGGCACCCGCAGACCACCGCAGAGCAGAACTGCAGCATGGATCTCAGAAACCCTAACTGCTGGACGTCTGTGATTGTAGCTGGTCTCCTGGGCTTCCCCAACAACCCGTGGCCATGGTGAGACCCCAGGGATGGGAAAAGGATGTGAAGTGAGGTAAGAGAAATGGAGACAAGCCACCCTCACCACTTGTTTCTGTTTAGTTGTGGGACAGGCCCATGAGGAGGAGCTGGCTCAGAGGGGTGTTTGTGAATGTCCCCTGCCACCACTTGGTGTCATTGGTGTCCCAGGCTTAGTGAAGTGCTCCCTGTCACGCTCATTCACACAGGACTGACTCTCCTGCTATGTCTTCAGCAAAAACATCAGGCCCCAGGTTGGTGTGCTCCTTCCTCCGAGGTATCTTGAGACCTCCCTTCCATAGAAGCCCAACAAATCAGGCAATGAGGAAGGGAGAGAAAGAGGCAGGAAGGAAATCAGGTTGCCATCAGGAAGCAAAACAATCTTAGTCTCCTAAACACTTTTGCCATGCCCCACGCTCTTCCAGGGAAAGCTCTTCTTATCCTGATATGGACACCAAAGCCTGACCTGACCAAGTAAACCCAGCCAGTCCAGAGCTGAGACAGCCTGAGGAAGAGGGTGTCCAGAGCTTGGCACCGCTATTGTCTTGAAAACAATTTCCAGGGAGCAGGGAGCAGGTTATCCTAGTGCAGAGGAGCCAAGGTTAAATGCAGCGTAGGGCTGCGCACTATCTGGATGCTCCATCAAGGATAGAGAGGCCTTTTCCCCATGGCAGGATGCAACAGCTCGCTGCAAAGCACTGGCAGCATGGGAAGAGGGGAGGGACACCGGTGACACAGAGGGATTTCACCTAATGGCAAATGATGGCAGAAAGGATGTGTATCCTGAATCCAGCACTGGTGCCTTCAGAGTAGTCCAGCCCCGTCATATGTGCTCAGGTGGCCAGCTTTCCTTGTGCAGCTGTGGGACTGAGGATGGAGTCTCCTGGGAGGTGATGGGAAGGGAGATCTAAGTCACGTACCAGCTCACTCCCCCTCCCCCAGCACCCCCGGAGCACGTCGGAAGCACTTCGGAAAACACAGATGTGGGACCCCGTGGTGAAGCATTTCATTGCATCATTGCTTCCAGCTGAGGCCCCCAAGAAGGGAGTCAGCTAAAGATGAGCAGGATACATGCTCTGGTAGACAGTAAGAGGCCTGACAGGGATCTGGTACTTCTGTGGGAACCCCAGCAGTTCAGAAAATGGCCCCATCTCACACTGGAGCTGGCAACAGCTCCCCAGTTTCACCTGGAAATGGGAGGGAGACAAATTTCCCTGATCACACCTCATAAATCTTGTCATCCAACCTGTTCTTACTGCTCTAGTCTTTGTGGAAAACTCTTCTGACCCTCTTTCTCAGTCCAGGTGATGCCTTCTGGAGTATGAAATGACTCCAGTGTTGCTTGTCCCAAGTCAGATTTTCCCACAAGGGATGTGCTCACCCTGGCCCCAAGCAAATGCCTTGTTCTGAACTTGGGTGGACGGTGCATAGGCAATTGCAAGGACATCATGGCACATGGTGTCTTGAAACCCTGTGATTTCTCCAGCTGTGAATAACCCAGGGAAAGAGGCAAAAGTGTGCGACTGCATTGGGAGAGTCACTCTATGTGACCCTGCTCAGAAGGAGCTATTCTTACAGTCTCTGTGCACCAAATGCTGCTGCTGGAGGCTAGAGAGATGGCCCATCCCAGCCACAGACCCACAAAGCCTTTTTTATGGGCTTTCTTTGCAGCATCTGTTCCTGGCAGACGTGAGATGTTGGCCTTCAATGGTGAGAACAGTTCCAGAGCAGCAGGGACAAAACCAGCCATGGGGCTGGAGGAGAGCCCTCCTGCGACAGGACCCTCTACAGGGGACCCCAGAAATCATCAGGGTGCTGGAGTTGTGACGGCGTGCTCCCCACCTCCAGGCACCAACCTGACCTTTATCTCCTGTAACCCTGCCCAAGCGATAACCACCCGTGGTGGTCTAATGGGTGCATCTAGTCGTGATGGCGGCACGTGAGGCTTAAAGGTAGGCAGATAACACCACAATAGCCAAAAGCTAACTAGGGCAATTCACCCACCTCGCCACCACGCTGGTACTACGGTCAATATGCAAATATGACTAT
>VWZL01003343.1:79893-94869 GCA_013396915.1 Stercorarius parasiticus | reverse complement strand
GGGGGGGGGCGCAATTGGAAGATTCCAGTAGCTTGAATGGCACTTGATTTTGTTTTAAATGTTGTTTTTTCCTACACCTGTATCACTTGTCATGCGATGGGCTTGACATAGACTCACTAGATTCTTTAGAATCTGTTACAAATAAATACAGTGTATTCAAATTTGTTGGATTTTATTATTATTATTATTATTTGCTTGTCCATCTGGGTGGTGTGCTGTTGAGGTAGCTGACCCTGCTCCCACCAAGAACCAGTCTCCCAACCACCTGGTCGCCTGGAGAGGAGTGAGCTGGGATGCTGGTTGTGGACCTGGCCCAGTGCTCCTTGTACATCGAGCTGCTCAATCCCTCAACCGAAGCCGCTACGGAGCCTGGGAAGCGTGTAGCTGTTGGCAGGTCATTCTGGCAGCCCAGGGAGGTTTCTATTAATAACACTGTTCTTTAGTGTTGTGCACCTTCCCTTTTCCTGGTGGCTCCTCAAGTTGCTGGTGGGGGAGGGTGGCCCACCAGTGGCAGTGGTGATCTGAGGTTCCTTGCCTTGGGGACGGTACGGGGAGACTCTCGCTGCTGGCTTTACACGACCTCATTCTTGTCTGCTGATGGTCCTGAACAGCCAAAGGTTGCTTGAGTAACTAAGACTTGCTTATTTTGTGTTGCTGACCCACCTGCAAAGTGGTTCCTCTTGGAAAGGGGAGGGTGAGAGGCTCTGAAAGGTTTATCTCCCCAAAAAAAAAGCTTGAATCTGCTGATGTTTAGGCCAGATTTCCTATGCCGTGGCTGGAAGCTGGCTGGCGGTAGCTGGGTGCAGGCTCCTCCAGCCCTGGCTGCCCTCCAGCCTAAGATGAAGTTTCACTTCCCCTTGTCAAGCTACAGGCAGTTCTGGTTCCACTGCAGCAGTCGAGCCCGTGACGTGCCAGTCCCTCTTTGGGACAAACTTGCTGGCTCTGCATCTCCCAATTCTTACAGTCCGGAGCCAAATTTCCCTCTGACAACAGGTCGGGGTGGTTCTTGCTGGGCTGGCATCGTGTAAGGCTGTCCCTATTGCTTGCTCGAGTAGGACTCCGCTCTTGCAGAGCCGATTTCTCTCTAAACCTGTTGGCGGGGCCATGGGATGCAACCCAGCGCCCAGCTCCTGCCTTCCCTGAGCGTCTTATGTATGGGAGTGGTTCTAAAATATCTGCTTAGTTTGTCAGCTGTCTCCTCGGTGCCAGCGGTGGGTCTGGCCCGGCCCGTGGCTGTTGATACTCTGGTGAATAAGCTGCCTCTGGATTTGTGACCCTGGAAGCAGAGCGGCAAAAGCCCTGACAGAGTCGGCTTCTCATTGTTGGAGCGGATCAGACTATACAAAGGGATATTGGTGGAAAGTACTAGTTGTGATCAGAAAGGAGCTGTCAATGTTTACAACTGAGATTTGGATCCCTCTTTTGTTAATTGTCGAATAAAAAAAACCCCACCCATATATTTTTCTCCCAGCCTGTAGCCTGTCATTATTTTTTCCCTTTGAACAGAGGGTGATGGACAAGTCAGGATGTGCCCGAATATCTGGTGGGGGAGATTTGGACTCTAGTGATGGGTGCCTTGGTGGGCGCTGGGTGCCCGAGTGCATCTCTCAGCCTTGGCTCTAGAGCTTTGCTCTGAGGAAAGACGCATTTTTGGGGTGTCTCTGGCTTTGCCCCGGCAATTCCCTGTATTTAAATCGCTGGTGGTGTACCCGGGGCAGACTGGTCTGGATTCTGCTGGTTATCTGAAGCAGGGAGCGGAGAAGCCCGCGCGGCGGTCTGCGTGTGAGCAGTGCAGTACGGCACGTGCCCCACGGCGCCTCTGTGAAGGGCTGGTGGGGGATCGATGCCTTGAGACGCATCCAAAAATACCCAGCCTGGTGTCAGCTAGGTCCTTTCCAGGGTTTGCAATGCGGGTTTTACATCTGCAGACCTGCCCACGGCAGCTTTTCTCCTGGAAGGACACCTGGCCGAGCTCCAAAATCACTGAAACGGGGAGGAATTTGTCTCGAATCTCCAGAATGCAAGAAGCATCTTGCTGCTTTCGGCTGTCCTTAATCTGCTGGCTCAGCGCCGAGGGTGGCACCGTGCGTATGCAGGCGGGTAGCTAGACCCAGCGTGGCATTCAAATTGCCTCTCAATCTCTCTAATTAGCCTCTCGTAGAGTATGCTGGCGTTTCTACCCGGCCGTCCTCCTCCTGGGTAGCTGCTCGGGCAGCGCGGGTGTTAAATCTGCTATTTGAGATGGCGCAGAATGAGAGAACAGTCTGTCTGTGCGGCTCCTCTTTCCATTTATAGCTGTGTTTAGGCGATCCGGCGCACGGACCCTTGTGCTCTGACGCCTGGTGCCAAGCACGAGACAAATGCTTCATTGATATGTACGGACCGGGGAGAGCGGTTTGCTCCCGGCGGGGGCGACAGGGTTGGGGACGGAGCTGAGCTGCCGGAGGATGGCGCAAACTCGGGCCCCTTTGCCGCGGTCCTGAGCCCCGGGAGGAGCTGAGCCTTCATGGGCCCGGGGGGTGGCGGGGCGGGGGGCTGATAGTGAGAAATGTGGCGTGCAACTTGTGCGCTGTCATTGAACCCTCCTATCTTATCTCCCAGCCCTGGCTGCTGGCAGTTCTCCTTCAGGCTTTTGTATTACAAATGGGATTTCAGCTGGCGTTGAGCTGGCGTGGGGGTGGAGGAGCGTNTTTTTTTTGGTTCTGTGCACGGGGCCGTTTGCACTGTTGGCCTCCAAACGCAGTTTGCTGCAGACCTTTGGGCGAGGAGGCTCCGTGAATCCCCTTGGTCAACCAACATCCCCCACCTCCGGCTTCTTCATCCAGCCCCAAATGGGAAGCTCAGGTGTTCCCATCCCTCCTGCGCCACGGCGAGAAGAGATCGGCTCATGCGGAGCCTCTCGCCTCCTCCACCGAGGACAACAGCCCAGCTTCCCCCCTCGAAAACCCCCGTGTGCTGCTGCAAAAGCTAACGCCGTTTCACCGGGTGCCTGCTCTTCCCTGCTCCTTCTCTTCTAGCAGCTCCGGCTTTGGAAGAGCGAGCCGGAGCCGGAGCGAGCCGCACGTGTGTCGAGGGCTGGGCTGCTGCTCCCTCGGCTGGGTGGATCCCCGTTGCCCCGCCGCCCATCTCAGCTTGTAGAAACTTGATGACTCTGACAAATTTGATCGAAATCAGCTGCTGGCATCCCAGGTTACGAAGGGGAATGACTGACGGCTGTCGCAAAGTCACGTTTTCTTAGGAAAGGACGAAAGAAAAAGAAAAAGGTCGATCCGCAGCCTTGAGCCGGGAGATGGGCCGGGGTGTCCTTGCACCCCCCCTACCCCAACCCCTTGCACATCCCCCTGGCAATGCCAAGGGGAAATACTGGCATTTCCAGGAGAGAAGAGGATTTATAGGTGGGACTGCGGTTTTGGAGCCAGGCGTTAGGCTGGAGCGGCGCCAGGGGAGGTGCAGGGCGATGCGTAATGTGTTATCTCTCCCCGTGCAAGCGAGAACATGCGTTTTCACTCCTAAGAGCTCACATCGTTCTTCCAGAGCGTCGTAGCCGTTCCCACCTCTCCTCCCTGGCCAGGAGGTTTCTCTTTGGTGACGGATGGAGACGTCTCTCCTCAGGGTGGCTCCACGCGGGGCTGTCCGGGGCTCAGCCGATGGCACCGGGGTGGTTGATCGTTGCCCTCTCTCCTGCCACCACGGCGTATTTACCCGGCTTATCTCGCCGCTATCAAACCCCAGTTGCAGCAAGAGCAGTGTCACCCTGCCTTCAAAGGAAAAGCCACCAAGCAGCCCGTTCCTCGGGGTGTTTGTGTGGCCTATATTTTTGCCTTGTAATCCAAGGAAGGGCTGGATGCATGACACCCCTCCAGCCCTCCTCCCTTCCCCCCGCCCCCAGTAGCCACCGGCCCGCGTGGCTGGAACAGCTGATTACTTTAAGCATCCTTCTACTAATATGCAATTACAGGTCGCTTGGGCTTGAAATCCCGGTTAAATCCGCATGTCCGCAGTGTGACTCACCTAACTACTGCTCCCCTAATGAATCCTGGATGCATTCCTTAAAGACTGGACATAATGTTAACATGCCACTTACTAACCACCCTTTTCAAATATCACCGGTGTAACGAGTTGAGCCAGTTTCTTCCCCTGCTCTCCTCCCCTGCAGCCCTGGATGGTCCCTGCGTTCTCCGATGGCAAAGGCTGAGCAGATGGGGGTCATCCCCCTTCCCAGAGGGGTTTTCTCGCCGCCGCAATGGGGTTATGGAGGAATCGGTCCCTGAAAGGATGATCGTCTGCCTGGGGGGTGTTTTATTGAGATCACGAGCAGCGTTGCCATCCCAGGGAGGCTAAAAAACTCCCTCCCTAATTGTGGATGGCGGGAAGACAGGAGGGACGCGGCCCTGCAGCCCTTCCCTATGGTGACAGCCACCCACGAGGGACTGCGGAACACGTGTCCTTCTGGGTTGCTCCTACCCCCAAGCAGCTCGGGAGATTTTGGAACGTGCCCTCCCGAAGCAGGCGGCCTTTGAACCCAACCTGCTCATTTGGGGCTGGATGCTGCTATTCCGGCTCGTGCTCGGCGGGCGCTGCCCGTGACGGAGAGCGCAGAGCGCCATGAGTAAGCGCATCCTCACCACCGTCCCACGTCACGGCTGACCTAACCCAGGGAGGGGCCAGGTACCCTCCGCCTCCCATTAATGCCCAGGGGATTGGAGACGGTCGGCATTGCTAATAGCAATAATTACCCAGTAGTTATTTCGCTGATGATTTGTTTGATCCAGGCAGGCTGCATTACGTCTGACCTCAACCCATCCGCCCCGAGGCCACCTTGGGCTGCGCGGGGGAGCCAGGAGAGACCAAGGGGACGAGCTCCGTCTTCCAACCGGCTCCCAGCTGGATGAACGGGCTTTAGCTGGTGCCAAAACCGAGCCCCATCTCTCAGCCATCCCTCCAGTTTCTCATCTGCAAGCACCTCTTTTTTCGCTCCTTGGGATGGGGAGAATAAAAAAGATGGTCAGGGCTTTTGCGGGGGACCAGGAGGGCTGGCAGTGGGGGAAAACAAGGTTTTAAATAGGCGTTTTCCCCACTTGTGTGGAACCTGCCCTGCAGAAGAAACCAGATTCCCCGAGAGCAGAGCAGCGGGTCCGGCCTGGCTCCACGAGCACTCCTCTCGCCGCCATCCTGCCGCCCCAGCGATAGGGATGGCGTCTTTTTGGCCGGAATAAAGGAAATTCCTCCCTTGCAGGGCAGCGATGCTCGGAGAAACTGGGATGCACCCGGCTCACAGGGCTCGCTGCTCTTCCCCACCGGCACAGCTGTCCTCTGGCGGCTCCTCGCAGCTCCAGGTAAGTGCAAGACCCACCGGCAGCTGGGAATTGCTGGCTCCTGCCTCTGGGAGAGGCGACAGCAGACGATCCCAGCTTGAGCGTGCCAGTGGCCAGGAGCCACCACGATGGGCTGGGCTGGGGGGAGCCGTCGGTGGTTTTTAGCTGATGCTAAGGGGAGACCCTTTGGCGGGTGAGGGTGCCGCGGGGTGTTTGGGTGCCGGGGGGTGTTTGGGTGCCCGGGGCTTGTGCTTGCGGGCAGGCGGGGAGCTGCTGCGCTCCCCGATTCACGGCCCAGAGAAGGCGCCGCGCTCCTCGGCCGTCACGTGGGGGGGAGGGAAGGAGGGAGGCTCGTCCCACAGCAGTTGTCACTCGCCTAAACCTTCGAAAGCCGGGATTACTGGTGTTATCCTATAATTGAGGAAATCCACCCTCTCATTAGCCCCATCGGTGGCTGCCGCCTCGTCCCCTTTCCTCCTATCTTCTCGGGGGTGCCCACCGCTCCCCCTCAGCCCCCAACCTCGGCCACCCCGAACCGGCCCCGCGTGAGGCTGGGGAGCCCGGCAAGCTGCCGAGGTGGCCGCAGGGCTTCCCCCAGCTACTGGCTCGTGCCACCGAGGGCTGCGGCATCAAAGGTGTTGGGTTGGGTGTTTTTTGTTCTCTCTGCTCTAACTGCAGGCCGGCAGCTGCCTGCGTTTGCCTCCAGGCTGCTTTGGGGTAAAGCTTAATTGTCTGCACAAGGTTTTCTCCTCGGTGGAGGTATCGACAGGAGCCTCTTCCTCCCCACAGAGGGAAAAGAGCTTTTCCTCCCACGAAAAGAGCGTGGTCGCTGCCGAGCCTGTCCCTTTCCGCCCCGGCTCCTGCACCCCGTGCTGGGACATCCCTCAGCGAGCAGAGCTGTGCTCCGGCATCGGCTGCCCCGGCATCTGAGCCTGTGACAGGACTCGGATCCAAGCCCAGTTTCACCAGCGAGTCCCAGAGGTGGCACATCTGCCTACGCGGGAAACCGTGCCGGGTTCTCCCAGCATCCTGACCCTCCTCCTGCTGCCCGTCTCATGGCAAGGGGAAGAGCCCGGCCAGCCCTGAGCTCTGCCAGCCCATGGTTTCTCACCAGGCATGGCGGTGGCGGTGGATGTGTCCCCCCTGCCCTGGGAGGACACACGGTGGCCAGTGCCACCGGCCAGACCCGCCTCGCTAAATCAGCCCCTTGCAAGGAGAGAGCTCCGGGGGGGCTGCCTCTCGCCCAGACCCATGGCTCCCCTCACCCTGGGCTGGGGGCACCACCGAGCTCTGCCCCACAGCCCAGCCCCACGCTGTGGTTTGTCCCAGCTCCTGCCGTGCCCTGCGGGACACGCAAACCTCACCACGCAGGGATGCTCCGTGCGCCGGCTGCCTGGCCGGGCTGGCTCCATCACTGCCCCTGTGGAAGAGGAGGATGCTGAGGCACCCGAGGAGCTCGGCTGGCATGAAAACCCACCGCCTCCCCCCACGCCGGCGGCTGGCCTGTCCCTTTGCAGCCCACGGCCAGGCCCGGCTGGTGGGTGGGTATGAATTAGAGCTGCCCGACAGCCGTTCTGGCACGGCTCAGCGGATTAACGGGGTGAAAAGAGATGTTGCAACACAGCCCCGCCAGCGCAGACAGAGCGCCCGGGCTGGGGGGGAGCCGGGGATGGGGTGTGCTGGGAGGGGGGGACCCCTTCCAGCGCGGAGCGGAGCCTGACCCTGCCTGATCTTGTCCGGGCAGCTGGGAGCTGGGCCAGCTCAATAAGCCGTGCACGGCTGGGCTAGGCCAGCGCTCCCGGGGCCGTTTCTAGGGAGGACTTGGCTGCGGAAGGAGGTGACAGGGGACACCAGCGTGGCGGTGATCACCAGGGTCTCCCCCCCGGCTCTCCTGGGGTTTCTGCACCCGGGCAGATCCATTGGGAAGGATGAGGAGGTCCGTTTAGGTAGGAGAAGCTGTGTGAGCACGGGATAATTATTTCAAGCTGAAATATTGATGGAGAAGGTATTTAGCAAGTGAGAAGACGCAGGGCTGCCCTGAGCCGTGGCTCTGGGGGTGTCTGAAATGTCGGGGCCCTTTCAGCCGGTCACGCTTCCTGGTGTAAAGGGGTGCCAGGAGGTGCCGTATGGCAGAGCCAAAGTGCCAGCGCGAGGTGTTGGGCATCGGGAAGGGACACGGAGCCCAGCAGAGCCTGGCGCACCCTCAGGGCTGAGCACCACCAGCACCCACCCGTGGCTCCATCCGTGCTGCCACCTTCCCCTCCCATGCCCAGGGCTTGCATCGGCCCCGTGGGAATTGCCTTTTCAGCCACACCAGAGGGGCCGGGGGACACATGTGCCACCAGCCTGCTCTCACAGCCAGGGCAGGAGCCGGGCCACCCCTGCGAGCAGGACAGCAAGCCTGGAGCGGGGTGCTGGCGGCGGGTGGGGGTGTTGGGGGGAACATCACCCTCCCAAACCGGCCAGGGCGGCTCGGGGAGTCCCCACGCCGTGTGTCACACCCAGGGAAAACCTTATAATTGTCCCTTTGCAGGACACGGGCTGGAAAAAAGGAGGTGCTGAGGCTCTCGGCGCTTTGTGATACCCATCTGCCCGACTCCTCCTCTCCGGCCGCTGGGGCTGGAGCTGCCGGAGCTGTGCGCAGTCAGCGTGTGCCCATCCCCGGCACGGCGGCCGGCACGCATACCCAGCCGTGATAAGGAGAGCCAAGATAAGGACATGGCTGTCCCTGCGCTGCGCTCCAGCCCACTCCCTTGGCCCCAGGCTGGGGGGAGCTAATCCAGCTTTTCACCTCTGAGGAAGGGGGATGAGTTTTCCAGCTTCACCGAGCCCCCTCCGGTGCACACACGTGTGCTGGGACACGCGTGTTTAACTGGTCTTGTTTAACATCTTCGTCGGCGACATGGACAGTGGCATAGAGTGCACCCTCAGCAAGTTTGCCGACGACACCAAGCTGTGTGGGGCGGCTGACACGCTGGAGGGAAGGGATGCCACCCAGAGGGACCTTGANATGGACGTGCTGGAACGTGTCCAGCAGAGAAGGGCCACGAGGATGATCAAAGGGCTGGAGCACCTCTCCTGTGAGGACAGACTGAGAGAGTTGGGGTTGTTCAGTCTGGAGAAAAGAAGGCTCTGAGGAGACCTTAGAGTGGCCTACCAGTATCTTAAGGGGGCCTACGGGAAAGCTGGTGAGGGACTTTTTAGGACGTCGGGTAATGGTAGAACTAGAGGGAATGGATTAAAACTAGAGATGGGTCGATTCAGACTGGACGTTAGGAAGTTGTTCTTCACCATGAGGGTGGTGAGACACTGGAACAAGTTGCCCAGAGAGGTGGTGGAAGCCCCATCCCTGGAAGTTTTTAAGGCCAGGCTGGATGAGGCTCTGAGCAACCTGGTCTAGTGGGGGGTGTCTCTGCCCATGGCAGGGGGTTGGAACTAGATGATCTTTAAGGTCCCCTCCAACCCTAACAGTTCTATGATTCTATGTTGGCTGCGTGCTGCTCTGCGACCACGTGAGCCCACCAGCCGCACAGGGTGCGGGAGGCGGGGAGGAGATGTGGGTCCCCATCATCGCCTCACCCCACGTGTCCATCATGGGATGCCACATCAGCGTGGCATGGCCCCGTGCTGGCTCTACCTGGTGCGAGGCTCACGCTGGGTTGTGGATGTTGGAAAGGTCCTGTCGTGCATGTCCCCAGCGCTGGTGACCCTGCCGCCACCAGCAGCTCCATCCCACGGAGCCCGGGGAGATGAGGTGAGCCCTGAAAATCCCCTTCCCACCTCTCTGAGTCCAAGCCCAGTGACGCAGCATCATCTGCACCGCCAGCGCAGCACCCAAAAAATCCCAAAACCCAGAAAGCCGCAGAGGGGACGGGTTATTTGGTGGCACTCCATAGGTGGGACTGTTTGAATTTCTCCCCGGTGACTCTGTGGCTCGGGCAGGCCTGGCTGGAGCAGAGCGAGACGGTAAATTCCCCTTGCCATGCCCTGTTCTTCAGGTATTTCAAGATTACGGCAACTTTTGTGTCCCGGCCGCTTTCTCCGCGGTACAGGAGATTACAGCCATTTAGCATTATTTATGGAGATAACTTTGGGGTTATCGTAAGAACCTAGGAGAAGGAGATAGCAGCATTAAAATAGCTTTGGGTCATAATGCAATTATAAGGCTAAATTGAGGGATTTCTAAAGCTACAGTGAGTGTGAATATTGTGCTCTGCCGCGCTCGGGATGGGCCAACCTTATAGCCATGTGAAGCCAAGTGAGCCTTTTACCTTTTTAATTGTTTTTTGGGCTTATTACCATCTGCTTTAACAGCCCGGGGTGGTAGGAGGAAAATAATGTGGCTTTTTTTCCCCCAGGTGGGCCCCTGCACATCCCGAGCTCGGACGGACCCACGGGCACCGCAGGCTGGGAGGTTTGCTCCCCAAAGCCCTCAGCAGCTCTTCTCCAGTGGAAATACAGCTTCACCTTGGCCAAAATTTTGGCAGCGAGGGCAAATTTGGGCCAAAATCCTGGGCTGAAAGCAGAGCTTGTGATGGAGGCTCAGAAGATTGTGACCCCGGGAGCCCACGCTGCAGCTTGGGCTTAAATTTAGGATGTTTCCAGGCTTTGAGCTGATGAGCAGGTCTGTGGTTCACCTGCCAGGCTTCAAACTTTGACTCTCAGATGCAGAAAGGACTTAAAAGCTTTTAGGGAGAGGGGGAGTGGGGAAAATACAACCCTACAATCCAATACAGAGGGGCTTTGAAAGGACGGGCAGGGATTTTTGGGGTTCAAACCGCAGAGAGTGGCCTCCCGGCAGCTTTGCCGACAACTCCCCAGCCAGAAGAAAACAGCAGGGACCTGATCCAAAACCCTCGCCGGGAATTCTTCCATTTGTGGTGCTAGGCTGTACATCAAACCTCGGGTGACCTGCGGGGCTGACAAAGGGAGAATGGTCTCTTGGGGTTTGTTTAATGTCCCCGGGGCTGGCAAGGGACGTTCCCGGCCTCCGGTCCTCCCTTTGTTCCCAGGTTGGGCATTGTAGCGCGGAGCCCCAGCTGTGGGTGTGCTGCCCTGGGCTTTCCGCTTCGTCCTTGGTCGGCCGGATGAAAGCTGTCGGGTTTTGGTGCTCACAAGGGTTTTCAGTGATTTTTAGGACTATGCATGTGGCGGGGGGTCTGTTCTCTGGGTTTTTACAGAGGGCGGGGATGAGGATGCAATGCCAGCATCTCCCTGGGGTGCAAGGGAGAGGACCATGCCCAAAAAAAGGATGGAGCTGGACCCTCTCTTGGCTCTCCCAAGGCTCCATGTGTCCTACAGCCCCAGCCCAACCCAGGCAGGGGGTGCCGGCCAGGACAGGGGTCGGTACTACCTAAATCTCTCTATCAGGACTTCTCCCATGCAGCGGAAGGGATGGGTGCAGGAAGAGGGTGCTGGTGCCACCCACCGCCTGGTGGGTTTCGGTTTCAAGTCTCCATTCATCTGTCCTCCCACCAGCGCCAGTGAGAAGCGAAAGAGGAATTGCCGCAGACAGGCTGGATGTGTTCAGCCACGGCAAATCAGCCTGAGACCGAGCCCTGGCAGGCAGCAGCCTCCCAGAACTCCTGCATCCTCTTTCCCAGCAAAGCGGGGCTACGATTTCACTGCAACCTCCACGGCTCAACCACAGCATCGTCTGCAGCCCAGCTGAGCCCCTGCCTGCATCCTTTGCCCGCATCCCCTGCCCGCATCCCCTGCCTGCATCCCCTGCCCGCATCCCCTGACCCCATCCCCTGCCCACATCCCCNCCTGCCTCCATCCCCTGCCCACATCCCCCGACCCCATCCCCTGCCCGCAGCCCCTGCCTGCAGCCACAGACTCGCACACAGGAGCTGGTGGAGGCCACATTTTTTGCCGGAGGAGGTTGTTTTCCCCCTCAGAGAGGCGTTATCGGGTGCAGCCGCCTTTTTCCACGCGGGGCAGTAGTAGGGGAGCAGCACGAGGAGGCTCCTGGGTGCAGGAACGAGCCGGTTCCTGGGCACAGAGGGACCCTGGGGATGGGCTGTTGGCTTTGCCTATCACAAGGTAAAGGGCAGAGAGCAGGCAGGAAAAAAAACCCGCGTCTCCATGTGGCTGGCATCAGCACAATTTTCCATGGAAATTGGTGGCACTCAGCGATAACGCTTCACCTCTGGGACACACCAGAGGTGACACACCTTTTCCCATGTGTCCTCCAGTTGCTGTCTGGTCATCCAAGGGACCGCGAGCCACCCATCACATCAACAGGATGAGTTATTGGTATCCCGTGCTGGGAATGGGCTTTCAGGGTACGCAGAACAGGCACCACTCCACAGCTTATCCCAGGGGAGCCATGGTCCCACAGCCGTCCCCTGCCACCATGGTGCCGCCAGTCCTCGTCCCCGCGTGTCCCTCCGGTGGGTATTTTTCTTGGCAGCCCCCCCGGCAGGAATGTTTCCCCACTGCCGAGCAAAAGTGGAGGCAGGAATTGCTGGAATAGCGACAGGCTGAGTAACAGCGCTAACTTTATTCTCCGAAACAAAGGCCAGTGTCCCAGACGCCGAGGGCTGGTCCGGCTCCCGGCGGCGCGGAGGCCAGGGCTGGGGAGCGCGGGCAGAGCCAGGAACGTTGCTGCCGCCGCCGCAGGGGCCCCTGCCCCAAATTCCTGCCCTGAAGCCCTCCCAGCCGTGCCTGGTTCCCACCACAAACCCCTCTCCTGCTGCCCGCCAGCCAAAAGTACATTTCTAGGAGCAAAGGGAGGGTTGAAAAAGAGCAACAAAAGGGCTGGGATTTCCCTCCGAGACCTTCAAGCAGCTTCCCAGCCTTTTCCAGGGCTCTGCCCTCTGCAGGTGTATCCCCAGCCCATCTCCTAGGATTTGGGGGGGCTCCAAGCCCGGAGCGGACACCCAGTACCCTGAGCATCCTGCATGTCTCTCCCACGCTCCCTGAACCCCGGGGTGCTGACCTCCCCTCCAGCCCCGCTGCCCCCTTCCCTGGGTGATTTCCCAGCTGTGGAGGTGGCCAAGGAGGGGCTGCAGGTGGCTGAGGAGAGACTCAGCCAGGCTGAGGAGGGACTGGAGGTGGCTGAGGATGGACTGGAAGTGGCCGAGGAGGGGCTGGAGGTGGCCAAGAAGGGGCTGGAGGTGGCCGAGGATAGGGTGGAGGTGGCCAAGGAGGGACTGGAGGTGGCCGAGGAGGGGCTGGAGGTGGCCAAGAAGGGGCTGGAGGTGGCCGAGGATAGGGTGGAGGTGGCCAAGGAGGGACTGGAGGTGGCCGAGGAGGGGCTGGAGGTGGCCAAGAAGGGGCTGGAGGTGGCCGAGGATAGGGTGGAGGTGGCCAAGGAGGGACTGGAGGTGGCCGAGGAGGGGCTGGAGGTGGCCAAGGACAGGGTGGAGGTGGCCAAGGAGGAGCTGGAGGTGGCCGAAGAGGGGCTGGAGGTGGCCAAGGAGGCGCTGGATGTGGCTGAGAAGGGGCTGGAGGTGGCCGAAGAAGGACTGGAGACGCAGGGTCCATTGCCGGAGCCCATGAGCTCCACAGGCTGCGACAGCATCTCCCCACCCCACTCCTAGAAAGGTCCCGAGTCCCTGCGGAGCATCTCCAGAGCACGATTCCAGCTCCGGACCGGTGGCTTCCCTTCAATATAAAACCTGGTTTTCCATCTGGGCAGGATCCGTCCTCGGTGCCTGGTGCGAGCAGCCAGGGCCGGCCTTGGCTGCGGGGCTCGCGGCAAGGCAGCGCTTTCCAAAGCAAATATTTGCACAGCTCAATAACACGTGGGAAAGAGCAGAAGCGTTGGCTTCCCTGGCTCCGAGGGGAGGTTCCCGGCGAGCCGGACTCGGTCCGGGGGCGGGGGGGCGGTTTCAGCTGTGCCCTGACCTGTCACCGTGCTGAGCTGCCCAGGTTGCAAACCTCTTTATGCTCTGCGGGTTTGCACAAAGAGGCTTTTAATTTGCATCCCAGCAAAGGGGCATCGCTCTCGGCTGGCACTGGAAAACCCTGCTGGGCACCAGTTTTCCAGGGTGGAATTGGCTGTACCGGTGCCCGGTTCCACCGAGGCTCTGCCCTGCCGCCTGTGCCGAAGATGCTCAAAGCTCCTGTTGTCCCCAAGGACCCTGAATCTACCCCAAAATCCCTTATGTATGAAGCTGAGCAAGGTTGTGCAGTGGCAGCACCAAGCTGTCGGAGTGGGGCGTTGCACATCGGACATGGGACACTCTTCCTTGCTGGTGCCATCAGCCACGACGGTGCTGTGCCACACAGCCCGCCCCAAACCGCCCCCGGCCTCTCACCCCCGTGGTGGCAACGCTGCGCTTGGCTGGTTCCCATCCACCATTTAGTCTCTCCAGGGCTCTTGAGGCTTTTCCCTGTGGCTGTGGTACCTTAAAGCATCATTTTCTACCGTTTATAAAGGGAGACCGCCGTGTGGTGCTCAGACAGCAGCTGAGGACCAAAAATCCCCCCTGCCCCGACACCGCCGGGGCAGTGACACGGGCCAGATGCTGCTCCCTCACCGCAGCTATTTCCCGGGCTCGGGCACTGGGAGCGGCACATTCCCCATCCACCCAGTTTTTCTTGGAAACGATGTGGGAATCAGGGAACAAGCCCGTGCGAAAAGCAAAAGCTGATGCACTGGCACCGGCCCCGACCCACCAGGGCACCCAGCGGCACCGAGCACCCCGTGACCACCCACTATGTCCTTCTGCTGCCGCCTTGGCAGAGGGCGGCTGACCCCCGAGCATCAAGGGTCAGCGCTAATTGGGTATTAGGAGCACAGAAAGCCCCGGGGTGAGGCCAGGTTAATGGCCTGGCTGCTCCCAGCCAAGTCACCAATGCCTGGTCTGAGCTCTTCCTCCTCCTCCTCCTCCTCCTCCTCCTCTCCAGGAGGCATCGGCTGTAATGGAAAGGTGTCAGCACTGCCTCTGGTCCTGCTGGTTTTTAAATCCTTTTAAATGTGCTTTATCGCAACGAGTCCCTCCGCCCATCCACGGGGAGCTCCTGGCGTGCCTGGCCGCTGCCTAAAACCAGGGGGTAATTAATGCATCTCCCAGGGGAAACCCACCTCCCCTGTCCCATTGTGGCCGGGCAGCTTCGAGCTGTGTCTCAGGGCTGTCCCCATGGATTACGGCATGTCCCAAGCACGTTGTCCCCCCATCATGTCCTGCCGGGGCGGATGGAGGCTGCTGGGGCCCCGCTGGGTGCCCGTGTGAGCCAGGGCTTCCCCGGGGCTTCTCCATAACGGGAGCTGCTCCCAGCCCCTCTTCCCTCCTGCTCCTCTCCATAAGAGGCGAGGCGATGGGGAAAGCCGAGAGGAGCCTGCGCTTGGCTTCCCTCCAGGGATTCCTTTCCTGCCTGTCACTGACCGATATAGTCCCCGGCGTCAGCCCGGCCGCACGTCAGCAGTGTCAGGGCCGGCCGGCAGGCAGGGCTTGGGCTGATGCATCCCGGGGATGTCGCTGGGTCTCGATGCCTTGTGGTGCCCGGGGGTCCCGCATGGGGCAGTGGGCGCAGCACCCTGCCCAGGGGGTATTTCCACCCGAAGAGGCTGGGGCTCCTGGTGTCAGCCACCCACGGCACGGGGATGAGGTCCCTGGTGCTGCGGGTCCACCCTTCCCTGCGGTGGTGGGAGACGGAAGAGAAAGAAGGGATGTGGGTTGCTTTTCTTTTCCCTTCCTTCCTTCCTTCC
>VWZL01003343.1:35161-65418 GCA_013396915.1 Stercorarius parasiticus | reverse complement strand
GAGAGAGGGGCGGGCGCTGCCCCCCCGCCCTACACCGAGGATCCCCACGGTCGTCCCCCCGCCCTCGAGAGTGGGGTGCCCCGGGTGCCCCGGGTGCCGTCCCCTCGCCAAGACCGGCTTCTCCCTCTCCGTGCGCCCCGGGCCTCCTCCGAGACGGCGCCCCCCGGCCGCCCCCAAGGCTGGGGGACAGGCTTCCCCCTCCGCACTCCCCGCCACCGGCTGTCCCCCTGCTGTCCTTGTTTCACCCCCACCCCGCTCCGTCCCTTCCCGCTGCTCTGGGACCTTCCCTGCCCTCTCCCTGGGGGACTGGTGTCGGTAGGAGCTCTCTTGGGGGGGTCGGGTTGGCTTTCGAGGGCTGAAAAACTAAGGGGGGTGTGAAGTGGGGAAAGGGCAATGGCAGGCCCTGCCAGGCCGGGTCAGCGTCTCCGCTGGAAACCGGCAGTTCTCCGCTGCCGGCTTCTCTTCTCCCCAAAATCCACCGTCTGGAGGATGTCCGGGGGCCATGGGGAGGCAGAGGGGCCTCTGCTCGATGCCCAGGGAGGGTCTCCCCCCTGGCAGCGCTTCGGTTGGGAGAAGGAAGGGCCAAATTGTGTTTACCTGCACTTCAGTGGAGTCCTGGTTGTCAGCTGGAACCGGGAGGGGTGTTTTGGGCCGGGGGCACAGGGAGGCGTCTGGGGAGAGGCAGCTCCTTGGCCGGGTTGTTGGTGTCCCAGGCGGGTGCGAGGGAGGACGGAGCAGCGCAGAGGAGAGGCCGGGTCCCTGTTACCCTGGGCCAGGGTCTCTGTCGCTGCCCGGTGCCGGCAAAGCAGCCAGGATTCCGGGGGCTTTACGGGGCAGCTTTCAGATCCTGGCAAGGCTGCTTGGAAAACTTAACAGCTCCTGATGCTTCCATATATTTAGGAAAAGTTATATCTATGTGTAAATCTTGTGTCCTGCATTTAGGTCCTCTGGCTCCTGTTTAACTTAATACTTTGGCTTGCCTAGCTTTTAGCAACAGTGGCAATACAGTTATTGGCAAACCAATGTAACTTTATTAAGTAGCTTCACAACTTAATTTAGCTTTTTTAAAACTTTCGAAGGAACTCCTGTCCTCTGAACAATGAAGATCTTAGACCCCGGCTAACTCTTAGACACGCAAACTGTTTGTGGCTCCCTCCTCGCTCTCCTGAAGCAGATGTTGAAGTTCTTTAGAAGGATCTTCTCTATTCACACACGGTGCCCGTGTGAGAACAGAGAAAGTTCCCGACGATCTTGTGAGTATCAACTCAAACGTGGATTTTACTCCAAGCTTTTGTTCATGGCTGTGTTAAGCAGCTGGCGGCGGGTTTCGGTCTAGTCTGTTGCTTGTGTCTGAGAAGGCGCTGGATCAAGGAGCTGTGGCTGTGTCTTGTACATGCTCCCAGGGAGCTCTTCAGACGTGTGATCCAGCGGTCACAGAAATGCGAGCCGTGATGGGAAGGGGGCAGTGAGCTCAGTGTTTGGGGCCAGAGGTGTCTCTGATGCCTTTATGCAGCTGGGGGTTTGTGCAATGTCGGGCAAGTGGTTTCATCTCTGAGCCTGCAAGACGTTTTCTGTAGAGCTGAGATAATGCTCTTTCCTATGTCAAAGACGCTTTGAAATTTCAGAATATTATATATTGTTATATAGATGATAATTACTGTGCAATGCGTACATTAGATCTCTTGATGAGGCCTCAGTATGAAGAGGAAGCAGTTCTGTGCTTAGACAGCTCAAGTGTTTTCGATTTGTTTTTAAATTTTGAACTGCATTACGAAAATGATGAAGCTGAGGAAGAAAAAAACCCTGTTGTTCTGAAGTGAAAGCAATCAAAACTCTCCACTCATGCCGAGTCTAGGGAGCTCTGCCTGCACAGCACTGAAACTGGAGCGTTTGGGGCTTTTACGTTTGACGTATTGTCCAGGAATGTGCAAAGGGAGCTCCTGGGACGTGCGCTACTTACGGGTTTTTATAAGCTAATGGAGCCAAAATATTCCTGGAAAGCAGTGGTGTGCTGTAACTGCCTGGTTTTCAGTCTGCGACTCTTTCTTTCTGGGGGCAACAGTACTGTTTGTTTTTTAAAAAAAGGGGAAAAAGAGGCAATGCTCTTACAAGGTGGGACAGATTTATTTATTCATGCTTGAGGTGCCCTATAGAAAGTATATAGTAGAGCAGCAGGGACAGTCCTAAGAGCTATGGCTGGGCTCTCGCTGCTTATTAATTAGCCTAATTAGTATTTAAAAGGATCTCTTGGGGGTGAAAGCAGTATTAGCCAAGAAGCTTAGAAACCGTGGACAATTTAGGGGCCTGCCGTAGTGTGGGATAAAAGCGTCAGTGATAGAAGTGGAGAGTGACAGCCCTGACCTGACTTTCCGCGCCATCACCTGGTGCCGAGCTTTCTTCATAATAATAAGGAGATTTAATGTGCCAAACTCTGCATGTTGGATCCGTGGAGCTAAAGTGTGACGTAGAACCGTGGAAAAACAGTTTACTCCTGTGTGCGGTCCCGGGGCTGTTGTGTTAGTACAGTGGCAACGAGGAAAACAGTTGAGCAGAGAGTCTGCTGTAGAATCGCTGTAGCAAGGCTTTGTAAAGGCTTTGCTCCTGCGAGGCGTGATTTGAGACTGACTTGTTGATAAGATCTTTTCTTTAATCCAGATGAAGACATTGGTTTTCGTAGGAAAGTCTTTAACATAACACGACCTTAGCATGACTAGCAAAAATCATCAGTGTTAGTAACGCTGTCATTGCTAAATCCTCTAAATTTAAATAGCATCGAGTAATCTGGAGCCTGCATTAGCAGCTTGCATAATGATTGATTGCCTGTCATCTCCTCCTGGGCATGGTGTGTTTTGAAACGGGTAAGTGCTGTCAGGGCCCAGCTTAATCTTAAGGAATGCAAGACAAAGGGGAAGTTGTTTAAAAGAAGATACTTTCCCTTTGGAGCCCGTCAGCTGGCTCCACCTACGGCTGCGCTGCTCATTTATTGCTCTGGAGCAGCGGCTCTGGAGCCTGACTTCTTCCAGCTACGTTGAGGAAACCTCTTCTGAAGGTTATAGGGATTTTGATGTCTTAAAAATGGTCCTCTTAAAACATCTGTCTTCTGATTCAAGCATCTACTGAAAGGAAGCAGCAAAGCTAGAGTAGATGGAGAACGCTGAAACGCAGGCTGGATTCCCTCTCTATGTGGCAAGTGAGAACAGCGCGAGCCCTAATGCAAAATGTTTCTGTAAATAATTAAATTGTTGAATTCAAGAGTTACTGAATTTGAATGTTAGGTCCTTCTTTGTTGATCAACAGCTCGCTAAGGTGAGACCGATGACGAATGCTTGACTTGAGACCACCTTGTTCTCCAGGTGCCTGAGCAGTGAGCCATGCTGGGCCGGAAAACAGGACTCCCCCACGACCTGAACAGCCACCGCCAGCTGAACCAGTCCTACCAGGAGGCCGTGCCCCTGCGGACCAGACCATCCAAGGAGACAGATGTCAGTTTGGAGGTGTTCAGCGGTTCTACGCCTGAAATCAAACAGAGTCGCACCAGAGCCCAGCAGATGCGGGATAGGAAAGGTCGCAAAGCTGACATCAAAGACTCGAACGGGAGAGAGGCAGAAACAATTACCTTTATTTCTGGTACAGCAGAGGCTCCCACAAACCAGAGCTTCTGCTGTTCCTCTCTGTCTCAGGCCTGGAACACGTACAAAGCTGTTTTCTGTTGTATAGTGACCTGTGGGGGCTGCTTTCAGGACTGCAGTGTCTGCATCCCCTACCCGGGGCCCGCTGAGACCTCCACTGATGATGGAAAGAACGGAGATTATAATGGGCGACTGCCAAACAGCCCCGCCAACGTCTCTCCCACTGAGAAGAACGGGAACCAGATCAAAAAGTCCAGCATGGGTAGCAGTTTCAGTTACCCAGATGTGAAACTGAAGGGCATTCCTGTCTATCAAAACAGGAGCCCCAGCCACCACTTGGAATCGGATTCGTGCTGCAAAGAGCTGCTGCCAGAGAAGCCCTTCAGGAACAGCATAGAAAAGCCACCGCTCCCCAGCAGCCACCGCAGTTCGGAGGAGTATTATTCCTTCCACGAGTCCGACCTGGACATCAGTGAGCTGAACGGCTCCATGTCCAGCAGGGAGATCGACGTCCTGATCTTCAAGAAACTGACGGAGCTCTTCAGCGTCCACCAGATCGATGAGCTGGCCAAGTGCACGTCGGACACTGTCTTCCTGGAGAAGACCAACAAGATCTCGGACCTCATCAATAGCATAACTCAGGACTACAACCTGGACGAGCAGGATGCTGAATGCAGGCTGGTCCGAGGCATCATACGCATCAGCACCCGGAAAAGCAGGGTCCGGCCCCATATTTCTATCCCAGCCAGCCAGAGCCACGAGGAGAAGTCCAGCAGAGGCAACGCACCAGACAGCGGTAATGAAACGATGCTGGAGTCCATGGTCATCAGCCAAGATGGTATGTGCAGGTTCCTTGGTGTTACTGCTTCCATGTGAGAGGGTTATTTTATCAAAGCCATGGAGATGTGGCAGTGGAGCAGGGTTGAAAGCTGATGTCTCTCTTCAGGCTGGGCTTATTTTCCTGGGTTGTGTCAATGGAGGGCCTCATGTATCAATGTTGTTGGAGACCTCTGCTTCTCACCAGTCACTGTGTTGCGACTTTCTTGATAGTATCTTTCACTGTCAGTGAAGTTTGGGCTGAGTAATGTGAGGGCTTATTCTGCTGCTGCTCCAATGATTCTGGCTTTCCTCCGCACCTCTAAGCTAGGCAGAAAGACCGTGAGTCAAACTTAACTGGTATGACCAGATGAGCTGGCTTGTGCCAGAGGATGTCCAGTTACTAAGCTGGCTCTCTCCCCTGTGTTCTACCAGCGCTCTTTGCTAATGGCACCCTTAGACTACTGCGACAGGGTGCCTCCTTGGAGCCGAGACTTCCTCTATGCAGTGGGGTGAGGAGCAGCCAGTAAATATCCCCACAAAGAGGAGGGAAGGGCTGCCGCCGGAGCGTAAGTGCCTCCTGGCTGTTTCAGGGATGCTTTCCTCCTTGTCTGGAGCAGCCCGAAGTGACTGACCTCCAGAACAGGTTCTGAGAGAGTTTGTTGTAGAAAGACCTTGAAAAGCTGAGTATGGAGGGCAAGGGGCCATCCAGAAGTCATGGAGGAAACCGGGTGGCTCTTGTGCTTTCCAGTTTAACAGTAAGGCTGCTGTTGCTTCCTGGTATTTAGGGACTAATAAAGCTCAGATTACCAAGACAATGGTGGAAGCAATCTGAAGAATCAGACTCTACCTCTCCTATTACCCGAGGGTGGTGCCTTTTGAAGGAGAGCCCCATGCGTTCCCTGAAAGGGATCTTGACTCTTGAGTCATAGCTGCCCATCCTTTCCTGTCCAAACCGGGCCCTCTTGGTTTTTGTTCCAGATTTGGCCGTGCAAATATCGGAAGAAACACCAGCAGATGTGATAGCCAGGAACATGAGGCGGCACAGCAGCGCAGGTAACGTACCTGGCCGGGGGTCTTAGCTGCAGCGGCATCACAGGAGTGAGGGGAATGCCCTGAACTTCCCGTATTACCTACGCCTTCAGTTTTCACGAGCTGCCTAGGCTGAGCTGACACCTGCCTCTTAGGTTGTCATAATGGGTGTAGTCCTCTCGAGCTTCAGGAGTGAAGGGAGCCCTGGAGACTTCCTGGGTTGGTGGGTCCTTCTGAAAAAGAATGAAACCCAAGTTTGGAGTCTTCTCTGTCCACGCACCGTACTTGGCCTGAGAGCTTTCGGTCTCTGGGTGTCCCAACAAAGTTTGGGGTTGTATTTGGGGTGTGACCAGCTGAGATCACAGCTGGGTTATACTGGGAACAAAAGGAACTGTGCAAAAAGGGAAGCAGGGGAGAGTGACGGGCTGTCCCCTGAGCTCTGATCCTCACGGCATGCATGTTCCACTCCGAAGAGCAGCCCAGGGCTAAAAGACAAGTTTTCTCCTGTGTAATAATAGATCTGTCCTAGAAGATGGTTACAATACAGGCAGGGTTGTTCCCTGCCCGTGGGCTTTGTGTGGTTTTCTCCTCCCTCATGATACACAAAGCCTTTTGTGGCAGCTGCTTGCCTAACTGCCAGGCATTCAGCTGCTACAGTTCACCTTGTCTAATGTCACCATCTCTTCTCTTTCCTCTCCAAGGCTCTCCAACAAGCAGAGATTCTTCTTTCCAAGACACAGAGACTGACTCATCTGGGGCACCTCTGCTTCAGGTGTATTGTTAAGGAAAAGGACCCAAGCAGCAGGCAGGCATTTCGAGGCTTTGCTGCAATCAGATTTCTCCTCTTTCGATACGGAGTGTGCTATGCCACTTATTTCCACACACCACCACCCCCACCCCGCCCCGGCCCCAGTCTGCCCTGACCCTTTGTTGAAGCCAAATTTCTCCTGCTGTCTGAATTTCACTGGATTTTTAATATTTTAATTTTTTTTTTTTTTTGGACAATATAGAACATCAAGGAAGTGAACTGTGGAGCTAATGAACTTGGGAGGTGGCGTGTGTGCCCAGGGAGGACAAGATGGACAAGGAAGTAGCCGATACCTTGTGCCTCTGTGATTTCCATAGTTCACATTTAGCTTCGACAACCTCAGTGGCCCAGCCCTTTCCCTGTTTTGAGGATGTGTTGTACAGTTCTTGCTTTCTGGCATTGCATAAGTTAACTTGGGTAGGGAGTAACCGAATGGTGTCTCGGTGTTTGTGCCGATGCTGAGGTGAAGGCCAAGCACCTGCTCTCTAGGGACCCAAATCTCTAGTTAAAGTGGCTGAGATGATAGTCCCAAAAAAAGGTAAGTCCTCTATCCACGGTGTCTGCAGTAGCCAGACCTGCCTCCTTCCTGCTGCCCCTTAGTGGTGTCCTCTCCTTCTGCCCTGTAAGGAGAAGGTTCAGGTAACGTGGTTCGTTTAATCTTTGGCCTCTTGGCGTGTCTCCCAAGATAGTGCTGATTGCAGAGGGGTGGGATGTCTGGACAGCTGCGCCACTCTCGTCACCCGAGACCGTGGGGACCAGCTTTGCAGTCACTGCCAGTCTGATGTGAACGGCGGGCAGGAGGTGTTGCTGATGACACGCGATGACCTGTGACTTGCGTGCCAGGCAGCTCTTCCTCGCTCATCTGCCAAGCCCTCTGCGTTTCCCCTTCACGCTGACTGCTGGGGCAAGGCTCGAACTCGGGTTATGGCAGGTGAAGGAAATAGTCGGTTCGTTTGTCGGTTTTTGTAATTAAGAATTGAGCTGCTTGAAGGGATTTGCTAGCAGAATAAGTCAAAGTGCCTTGCTTTGGAAGGAGAGCCTCCCTTGAGAGTGTCTGCAGGGGGTCTGTGGGGAACTGCTTGGTCCTGCCTTTTCTCCTGCGGGCGCTCGGCGCCTTCTCCCTCCGTTTGCTCCCCTCTAACAGCCGGTCAGAAGCGGGAGGTGTGGAATCGCTGCCCCGAGGGCACGGCGCCAGGCGACCTTGAGGGCTGCAGCATTGCAGCAGGAGGAAGCTGTATCTTACCGGTGTTGCCACTTGGTTGTTTATCGTAAAGTAAACACGTGAAGCCATGGGACTTGTTTATACATTCAGGTGCCCTTGGACATGAATAGAAAATGCTTAGTTGAATTTACCAGCCATAGAATAAACCCACCCACTGTTTTCTGGGGGAGAGGGAAACCAAAATAGGCCCCGTGCTTTGGTGTGGACCGTGTTTTTGTGCCTTAATTGGACTGAAATGTGCCTTAATTGAACTGAAATGTGCCTTTATTTCATAGCCTGTGATTACTCTTCAAAGGTCGGGTAGGGGGGAAAGGATTTAATTCCTCACATGAGCAGTCAGGCTTACTTAAATCAGCCAAAGCCCTTTGAAATGTACAGTTCAGGTCCCTGTTAGAGCCTGTTTTTGTAAACCGCTTGCGTTTCAGAGCATGCTTTCATAAATCACGGACATTATGGAGACCACACCTTGAGACACTGACAGAGAGCGATTTTTGAAGAGAAAGGGGAGAGACTGACGCTTGGATTTGGCTTCCCCTCCTTGCTTTGTTTTTAAAGCTGGCGGTTTGTGAAAAACCCTCTTTATGCAAGGAAGAGACTTGAAGCAAGGCCAGCTCGGGACTCCCAGAGGAGCTGCGTTTGGGTCACCTCCTTCCGAATGCCACACGTACCGATGGACCCGTTTGGCTTCCTGCTTCTGAATGGCTTTGTGACATACGTATTCGGACAAGTTTACTTAAACCTGTGCACTGAGGCGTCAGCATGGGTCACGCTGACACGTAGCTCTGTGGTCTGGGTGCTGGAGCTTTGGAGACGAGGGGCGAAAGAGCTGCTGATCGCTATTACAGATGCAATAGGACATTTTTTTTTTTTTTATGTTTAGTCTGTGTACGAAGAGCGAATGTGTATGGATTAAGCTTGCAAAAACCCCCCAAAACCCCCCCAACAACTCACTAGGAGGAAGACGGTCAACTCGATGGTCTCTGAAGCTGGTGCACCTGTGGTGTCTTACGGGATTCTTTTGCACTCCTTGGCCTTAAACGTCTGATTCGGTCTTTTTTATAAAGCAAAAGATGTTGCTCTTTACCTGTGCTGTGTCTTTTCCGTTCCTCCTTGCATCCATTTGGGAAGAGCATCCCTCAGCGGAGGGAGCCTGGGCCAGGCCGGGGCGGGGGGATCGCACAGGGGGGTTGCTGATCCCTGCTTTCCCAGCAGCACACGGATAACGATATTTTCCTCCATTTGGCAGCGCTTGCCCATGCCCGGGGAGGGGTTGTTCAGGGGGTTGAATGCCGGGCTGGTGCGTGGGACAGGGGGAAGCTGGGGGCAAATAAAGGGGCTCCTTGGGAAGCACCTGTTTGCACGCAGGGAAAGCTGGACCTTCGCCGAGGGGTGATGCTGGAACCGAGCTCTGGAAAAACTGAGCCTGGGGGGAGAATTTCCAACTCGTTCCCTGTGTTGTAGACAACGGTTGCTAGAAAATGCAAGAATTGCTGTGGAGCGGCTGCTGGCCCTGATGGCGGGGCAGGATCCGCTTGGGGAGGGAGGTTGGCTCAGCCTCTGCCCCTGTGACTTGAAGGACCAGTTTTACGCTTTCTAATTTCGCTACAAAAACTCAGCCGATAACCTGCAGAGCTCCATTCCCTGCCACTGACCTCCCCTCGCCCTCCCCGGGCAGAGGACGGCGGGGAGGTGGTCGTGGGTGAGGGTTTTTTTCCCCCCCCGGTGCACAGGACCAACTCTGGTGCGCAGGGTGGGTGGCGTGAAGGATTGGCACTAACCCCTTCTTTTTGTTTTTTTTCTTTTTTTTTTTTTTTTTCCTTAAGTTCGGTCTGTTAAAGGCTTGTGATTCTTTTCTAGTCTGTGCAGAAGACTGAGCCCAAACTTGAGTCCTCTGCGTGGTCTCCTCCCTGTTCTGTCCCGATTTTGTTAAACAAAGACCGAGCTCAACCTGGCCGGCCACCCTTCGGCAGCAGGCGGAGTCCACAGCGGTTGTGCCAGAGATGTGTTTCCTGGAAGGGTTTTAAAGCCCTGAACAGGTAAATGCTGCCTTCTCTCGGCTGGGAAGGGTCTCCAAGGAGATGGTTTTGTGCCTGGAGCCCTCGAACCAGCTGGTTGGGGCCCCAGGGAAATGCAGCAAAGGCTGCCGGCAGCAGCGTGCTGGCCAACCTCCAGCGCCCTGCGCGGGGACGCGGCCGTGTCACTGCTGTCTCTGCTGTCCCCACCTCCTCCTAAGCTGCCCTGCTAGTTCCCCCCTGCAAGTCTGGGCCATGTTTTTTCTGCCCTCTGCCTACCCTTCCTCTCTAAATTTCCCCAGTGCTTTTCCTGGAAGAAGAGGTTAGTCTTCCCTCAACGCTAATTCAGGCAGCTGGAGTGACTGTGGGGCTGCAACACGCTGTGGGGCTTCTGCTTCTCTCAGGCACGTTGAATCCCCAGGGAAAGGCTGTTTCTGGAGGCTTCGGGTCCAACCGCTGCTCAGTGGGGCTCTGTCTGCTGGGGGCACAGCACGGGGGCTCGTCCCCTGCTCCAAAGCACTGTTTCCCAACCAGCTGCCCGCTTCAAAAACTCCTGCTGCAAGATCATTGCAATTCCTGGAAATATTTGAAAACTCGACATTTAAAACTACGATTCCGCAGTCTCTGCGATCGGTCCTGCGTTCAGCAACTCTCCTGCTTTTGAGTTTGCTGGGCGGGTGATGGGTTTCCTTGCTCACAGCCACACGTGGAACGAATCCGCAGGGGTTTTTTTTGCCTGCTGAAGGTCGTGTTGGCTGCCGATGAGGCTGTCTTGGCTGTTGCTGCAGTGGTTTTTGCTCTGTTGAGCGTTGTGCTGAGTGATCTGGCAGAAAGAGTTGGTTGTCTAAGTGGAGATCTTAGAAACACGAGAGCCCTTTACCCGGCCGCACGCGTGTAAACATGCTCTTTTCGCGCAGGTACTTCCTTTTGGGAGCCTGACTCAGCACCTTTCTTTTCCTGAAGACATTGTTTGATTTTTATTGGGCTTGGTTTGGCCAGGGGAATCTCCGGAGACTCACGCTTGTCCCTGTGTCCTCGCCCTGCCGCGGAAGTGCTGCTCTTTAGTACAGTGACTTCGGTAGGACGGGATATCGCGCGCAGACCAAGCCACCCCACCGCCCGGGGTTCCTTGGGTACGAGTTAAGGAAAATCAGCAACTCTGCTGGGAACGGGTGCGTGAGGCTTTGGGCGTTAAAGAAATTCGTTTTTTCCTGAACGGAATGATTTCTTTCAGTCTGGGTTGGAAGTTAGAAAGCAGAGAGCTTGACCCTGATTCTTTACAGCCTGGTCCTTAGTAACAGAGGAGCTGTGGCTTCTCCTCAAAGTAAGCGGTAATGTTAAATACCCGGTGCCTCCCTTTCCCTCTTCGGGGTTTTCCTCTTTCATTGCTCTTTCCAAAGCAGTCCTGCAGCCTGGGCCCTTTCCCAAAGGGTCTGAGCTGCAATATTCATTAATAACAGTTAAGCCAAGAGGTGCTTTTAGACGGGAAGGGGGGGGGGAACACAAAAAAAAAAAAAACCAAACCCAAAAAACCCCAGGGGGAACTTCTCCCATATGGAAAGCTCTCTGCAGAGCCTGTCTGCCTTCAAGGTTTTCTTTTAAAGGATGTGAGAAGGGGGCCAGCAGCGAGGGAGCCACGGCCGGAGTGTGCAGGAACTCCGGGCTGTGCTGGTGGCCGCGGCTCCGGTGGGTGGCAGCACCGAAACGGCTTCTCTGGGTGACTCGACACAGGCGTGGAACGGCAAAGGGATCTTCATCGCCTGCCACCCTCCAGCATGGCCCTCCCCGGTTCTGCTGGGGCCTGGGCAGGGAAACGTCTGCTGGGAGTCACAAGGATGTATTGGTAGGGTTCGGTTCCCGATGTCCCTCGTGGGGCCTGGCATTTCCCTGCCGTGGTCACAAGGACAAGGCCACAGTCTGGGTCTCTGGTAACTCAGGTTGAGTGGGGATTCACATTCTTTAAGCCACTTTTGCAGTGGCTCGGACCGGAGCTACCCTGCCCTGGCGTGAGTTATTCCAGGGGTAACTGCCTTTTGGAAGCAAAAGGGTGCTTCTGATTCACCTTGGCCTGGGGAAAGTCGGTGGCAGCTGGGTGTTTGCAGAGGACAAGGCCGTCAGGAGAAACACCTTCTGTTCCGCTGGCCGGGAGGGTTGAAGTCCAGGGGTAGCGCTGGGATCAACCGCCATTCACAAACACAGCCCCGGGCATTCACCTGCCGGAGGGTTCAGAGCTGCAGTTACGGCCCCGCTCTCCCGGGACTGTTTGCCTTTTCCCCTGACCTGCATGAAAGGCAAAATGACGCTCCTTCACCCCCCAAAAAATCTCCCCCGGCTTCCTCCGGCGTTCCTGCCGCTGCCTTTTCTCTGTCTTAACTCTGTCTTCTCTCAGCTGCTCCCCAACCTGCCTCCTGCCAGTGGCACCCACCAGAGCTAAACCTGGAAAACTCGGGAGTTTCACAGCCGTGATCACCCCGAGCGCTGCCCTGGCTCCCACAAACCATAGCCCTGCAGGGGCCGACAACAGGGACAGCCACCCAGATTTCGGTGTCGGTAACACCGTGGGAGCTCTGCACTTAAACCAGGCAGCACAACGCTGTGTAACAGCGACCTGCTGAGCCTACAGCTGCCACGGTGCTCCCAGATCCAGGTGCTAGCAATCAGATCAGGTCAGGATCAGGGTTTCTGGTGTTGGTTGCAGGGCTGAGGAGGTAACAGGGAAATAACGAAGCCGCAGGATGGGTTTGGGGTGGGGCTGTGAACCACACGCAGTCCCTGTTTGCTGCCCCGGTGCCTGCCTGTGCTTGTTCCTTAGGAGGGACTGGTGGCCAGGTGCAGATCCCGCTGCAGGTGCAGAGCTCGGCCAGCTCCCCTGATCTCCAGCCACCCCAGGGAGCAGCAGCAGAGCTTGGACATAGCTGAGAACGGGGTGAAACTTGTCACACGCCCAGAACAGCAGCTCGGCCCTCCCAGCTCACCATGGTTCAGCACAGACGCAGGCAGGTACGCTCGCTCCAGGGCTGAGGGCCACTGAAGCCACCAGGTTTTTTTGTTGTTCTTTTTTTAACAATACCAGGAGAGCCTGTTGGTTTATATCGGGGCCAAATCACAGCCAGGCAAATACGTGCAGGGTGAGCTGTAAGATGAACAGGCAGGAGGCTCCAGACAAGAGGCAGATGCCTGGACCTGGGCCCTTGCTCGCCCACAAGGTCACTGCTCATCTGGGCGGGTGCTGGTTTTTGACCTCAAGAGCCTATAAAACTGGGAGACTAAATGCAAACAATGTCCTACTACTCAAAAAAAAAAAAAAAATATATCTAAAAACACACCAGGTGCAATGCCAGGCTGGACTTTGCCCAAGGAGGTTTTTCAGCCATTTGTGCCCACTCCCTCTGGAAGGAGGTAGAAACATTTTGGGGCACCAGAGGCAAGAACCACAGCAGCAGGGACCTGGGATAGCCCGTTAAGGACTGACAGGAGCCCCGGCTTTCGTGACACTCTACTCATTAGCTCGTCATAAAGCAGACCTGGGGCAAGAGTGGCTTCCTCCGTGCAGTCACGTGCTGCTACGTGGAGTGGAGCCTGGAGCAATGAGCCTTGGGTCATCCCCGAGTGTTTAAGCTGGGCATGGAGTTTATCAGCGAGACGCGCAGCTCCAACGGCCTCTCCTTAGCCAGGGAGCGAACATCAGTCCAGAGCAGGGAGCCCGAGAGGCATTTACAGGCGCCTGCAGCGAGCATCACCCCGTGCCCTGCCAGGCAGAACCCCCCCCGGCACCCTCATTCCCAGGCGCTGCCCCCTCCCCAGCTCACATCCCCTTCTGCGGGAGAAATCACACGCTCTGCCTGGAAATACACCACTTTTTTTTTCCTTTATGTTGCACTGCAATTTTAACAAAGGTACGAACATGCAGAGTAATGCCACTTGTCAGCGGGAGCTCAGAAGAGAACGCAGCGTAAGCCTGTCAGTAGTCAGCAGGGAAAGAGGCTCTTGGAAAAGGGGCAGGAGACGCACTCCTGGCAAGAACAGCACCCCCAAAGACCCCCAACATCCTCTCCCTTGCCCACAACCACAGACTCTCCAGCCTTCCCTTGCTGTAGGACAGCAGGACAACCTCTCCAGCTGCGATGGAAGCCCCCCCTTGAGCCCTGCGGGGCTCAGTCTCTTCCACTTCTGGCAAGAACAGAAGCAGCAGCAAGGAGGAGGCGAGGCTGTCTCTATTGCGATAGCTGGGGGTTTTTTTAAGACTGGTGTTTTCCTTTCCCAAGGAGGCAGAAGGAGAATGATTTTACAAAACAAACTGGACCTTGTTTTCACAGGAGAGCAGGAAAACCAAGGGAAAGGGAGTAAAAGCTCAGGAGTTCCTGCTACCAAATTGAAATGGCAAAGAGTGCGTTGGCAGCTCTGAAGGGCCAGAAGATGAAGCTAAGCAATACATTAAGGGTATGTCCTAAAACCTCGCAAGCCTGGCTCTTGTAGCCCTAACACCCTTTTTGCTCTAACCCCTCCTCTCCTACTGCCGCCTGGGAAGTGCCGCAGATGGCTCCGACTGGAGCTGCTGCAGGACGATTCTGTGGCCTTGCGTACTGCTCAGCACGGGACAAGTGAGGACGACTTCACGAAGCTGCCTCCACAGCAAGCTCGGGCGGGGATGCTGGGAGTGTTTACTTGCCCAAGGTAAGGGATCCCTACATATTTGGCAATACGTATCCTGCCCCATTCGACCGGCTGACTGAAAGAGGGGGGAGAAGGGGAGGGCTCAGTTGAATTTAGCCTTTGAAAAGTCCATTTCTGGATGCTGTTCCATGAACCTGCAAGGAAAAAAAAAAAAAAGACAAGAGCGTGGGTGTGAGTCAGCAGGAGCCAGAGAACAGCTCTGGGTGGGGGCATAAGGCATCCCTACTTCCTGCATTATCAAGTCTGCTTCCTCCCCACGCCTTCCACAGCAGGGACTGTTTTTCTGAGCTCCTTGGGACACACTCCCCATACTACAAAGACATTTCCTCGGGTCAATGGTATCAGCAATTCGTACCGGCCATCAAGGTCAGTAAGTCCAGACACATGGGAGTTATTAATTATCAAACACACACCCTTTAACTGTTACCTCTCGGACGGACACGTAGCAGCTATGAGACTGATTATGGGGCAGAGGGGAGATTGTGAGGGCAGATTACGATTTAAGCTCAAACTTGTGAGCGTTACCGGAGACGTGGGGAATGTCTCCAGTGCTGCGACAGTGAAAACTCACGAAGGACGTGACCAGAGAACTCTGGTTTCAGGCTAGGTGCAACCTGATTTCAAACGTACGGCGATCCCAGCAGATAGGACTGTTTGGACTCAGGCTGCCACATCAGAAAGTTCTGGGAAGACTATGCCGTGCCTATGAGCGATTAGTTCACGCACGGCCTCCTGGCTTCCTCCTCTGCCCTGCAGTTCACCAGGGGATACAAAACATAACCATGTGGGGGATTCAGGCACAAAGGGCAAGTAAGGGCAGGCCTCTTGTCTTCCTCAGAGCTCTCATCTCATGGTTTCCCCTAAAACGCCACCACCGCATTTCCACGGAAATACATGCTGCGAGAATCATGTCCTCGTTTAGCAGCCAGGAGGGCTTCACTGGCAGAGATTAGGTCCCAACCCAGGTGACACCGAGTCTGCTTTGGCCCGAACAAAGTCTAAACTTCCTATCCATTCTTTACTAGCCAATCTGTGCGCAAGCCAAACTTCCAGAGCCACTGGACCAGTGACCTTGCCAACGAGGTATCCTGTATGTGGACTTCCCAGAGGAGAGGGCTACCTCCCCTTCTACTAACTCAACAGACAGGCATTAAGGAAGTCTGGTCTCTGCTCTAAAACAGTTGCACCCTAGGCTGTACCTGGCACACTGATCAGTGAAGCTTCTGCCGCTCCAGATAAGCCAAGGAAGAAAAGGAGTCAGGCCTGCTATGCTAATCCTCCTTCCAATCCTGAGATAAGATGTGGGTTTGCACTTGCTGAAGAAGCTGCATGACCCAGAATTGCCTCCACGCCTTCCCAAACGGCCTTGGGAGCTCCGTGAGTAATTTTCCTGCCAAGGTACGTTTTATGCCAAACGGGGCAATAAAGACATAAAAGTGCTATTGGCTTGGAGACAGCTGTCTGGTGGCAGGTGTGTAGGGAGGGGTGATTATCTGGGCTACTGAGTAGAGGGAGATTAGAAAACAATCAAGACCATGTTAAAGTTCAGTAGAGACGGTACCTCCAGTCCCAAACATGCTTTCTGGACTTGAAATCAGCAGATTAAGACAATTTCAGAGCTAGGCTATTCCCAGAATTTCCCGTTAGGCTTTCTACCCCCACGGGCTTTTACAGATACTGGTGGCTGGCCAACAATTCAATGACCACGTAACTGTAGAAGGGAACACAGGTAGGATTGAAGGCCGAGCTGTTTTCTGCTCACGTATTGTGTCAAAGAGGAAGAGAGGAGCCTGGGAAAGCAAATACCCACAAATTAATGAGGTTTACGCACTTTTTCAAAATGTCTTGCTTCTTCTGTTCATCAGATGTGGGGAGGCCCATGGATTTTTGTCGTTGATCGTACATCATTTTCTCCACCATACTGCGAGTCTCGCTGTCCAGGTCTGACAACTAAAAGCAAGGACTTCTATCAAAATTGGAATAACTTGTCTCAACCCATACACACACCCTGCTTGCAGAGAACACGGATACATTGAGGTTACGCTATGCTGGGCGCACGGGCTGCAGAAATACTCATACAGACACTAATCTATAGACTCAGCTTCACTCATTTAAAGTTTTGGGGGCACTTATGTTACATGACAGCATCACATGCAGCAGCACTCCCAGTACTGGTTTTACACTGGTAAAAAAACAAGACGTAGAAGTTGCATGTGAGCCAAGCGCGAGCACATTTCCGAGAAGGCTCCATTCAGTAAAACCGGGGGAGTTCTTACCTTCGAGTTTTCTGGACAAATTTTCTTGGTGTTGATTTCTGGGTCTGTGGAGACCAGTTTGTTCCACCATTCCATCTTGTTGATCTGAAGAAGCAAAAAATATTTTATTTTTCCTGGGCTTGTTCTAGGAATTGTAAGTCTCAGTCACAGGAAAAAGCTGCTGGAATCAAACTTTATTTGACAGTTTTCTAAATGTCAGAGGAATCTGAACATGGATAAAGGGTACTACATTCACTTTGAACCACTTTAGGTAGCTTGAATTTCCACAACTGGGAAATCCGAGAGCATGTCAGATGTCACATTTGGCATGACATGAACGGGATTACAAACAAATCACCAGATTTGCCCAGAAGGGACACAATAAGGGACACAATAAGCAAAAAAGTCTGTCCCTGGATTTTCATGTCCCTAACAGATGTCAAAACATGGCATTGTTCCATTAAGGAAAAACTTTTAAAATGACTGCTTTCCTTCCAGCTTTTTCCTGAACTGCTGAGCAATCGATTGGATACCCTTGATTAGCATGAAGTTAGGCTGAGAACACGGGGAATGTGCAATACCCTGCTTCCAATAGCATCACTGACATCGTACCAAGGATGAGCACAACATGGTTCTTCTGTTTCAGCTGACAAACACCAGGGCTTTTACAGGTTCTGTCAGACTCTTGTTTCACCAGGGAAGAGGCAGATAAGCCTAAATCTTTCCCAATTCATTCTGCTTTACCTTCTCCAGGTGCACGGTGACTGTTTTACCATCTTCAATCAGCCAGGAGCTCTCCTCCACCTTCACTTCATTGAAAAGCTCTCCATCAATGACAGGCGAATGGCCCTTCAGGCCAACTTTGAGGTGCCGTCTCTGGATATCCACCACCACGTCCTTGCCCTTCAACCTGAAGTTCACCTTGAAAGGGACGGCCAGCTGGACCAGATAAAGATCACATTTGAGGAGCTGAGCAGTGAAGCCGCTCCTTACCCTCTTGTGCTGCTACTGTAAGACTTTTTGCCTTGGTTTCACCAGAATAAGACAGAGCACACAATATTTTCCTTGGGGTACTGAGTGAGTGGGAGGTGAAAGGATACAAGAACAGGTTTGACAACAGGATGGCCAATACCTCAAAGGTATCATAAAAAGGGAAGCAGATTTTAATGTCTTGTTTAAAGAAGACCAAGTTTTGCCAAAATTAACTACAGCTTCTGGGCATTCTATTTAGTTACCAAGCTCTCCCCCAGCTATTGAAATGCTGCCCTTAAGTACAACTAACAACTTCCACAGACAACTGAGATACAGGGCATCAGCTCCACCATTCTTACCAGCACCCACACTTATTCCCTAGCTCAGATTCCTCTGATCCGGGTAATAAGGCAATACTTACATCCAGTTCTGAAAGAGTCTGTGTCCATCTATAATTTGGAAGGTCAGCTCCATTGCCAGTGTTGGGTTTAAGTTTTCCTTTATCCTTCTCATCTTCCTCTTCGTCATCTGTACCCTAAGCAACCAATTTAAAGCGTAAAGAAGCTTTTCAAGTTTCCATATATCGCTTCTAACAACAGTTCTTGGATTTCATAAGAATTTCAGGTCAGCTGCACGTATTTGACATTCACGTAAATTTAGCCCCCAATGAATAGATGCTTCTGTTAAAACGTAATTACAAAAAAGCGAAGCAAAAGAAAACACAAAAAACCCTTCATTGAAATCTTTGGGAATTAAGTGTGCATTGTCAATGTATTCCCTCACATTTACAGGAGTTCTCACGGTTGTGCAGAAACTTATTTCTCTCCGATTAAAATAAAGTCCCTAGATGAGCTTTACCTGTTTGTTAGAATCTGAAGATTCATCTTCTTCCTCCGAGGGTTTCACTGGGACGCTGTTAACCTGTCCTTGTGCCTCTTTTTTCTGTTTAAAAAGAGAATGAACGTGCTCAGGCAAGCGTTGGCGCTTTGTGTAACTTGCTGATCTGACGCTAGGTGGCCTCAGCCTCTTCAGCTGAAACTAAAGAGCAGGACGCAGAACTACACCCAAGACCGATGGGGAATTTTCAGCCCTTAGAAGAGCGTTAGAGGAAAGCGGTACTGCCAAGGGGAAGAATCCCTTGGTCCTCATATTTTGAGGACTGTAGCAGAGGGTGTTGCTACAATCAGAGAGCTTGCTGAAGGCAGAAAGGCAAAGTGAGTTATGGGAGAATCCACATGAAAATGCAATGGTTTGGCCTCAGCTAATTTCATTTCGAAGCACATCAGTCTGGTGGTCCCAGCACTGCAAAGGAACGAGCCTTCAGCCATTTTAACCACTCACCGCCACCTGAGCTACATGCAGGCCAGCGGAGGAGATGACCTAGATGGTACCTGCAGGTGCCAGACACCGCTCTCACCTGATCGATTTCCAGCTGCAGCCTTTCCGCTTCCTCATCTGTAAGTTCTTTAATCCTTGGCTCGTTTGCTTCTTGCTTTTCTTTAGCGAGTTTCGCAGCTCGCTCTGCCTTTTCACGCCGCTCTGCCTCTTGACGAGCCTTTTTCTCTTTCCGTTCCTTCTGAGCTAGTTTGTTGTGATGGTTGAAGGTATCTGTGATCAGCTGAAAGACAGGAACACATGTCAAAGGGTTTTTAAAAAAATCACTTTTGCAAACCCAAATGAAGCCAACTCACTGCCTACTGAGGGGCACGAGAACATTTGTTAGTCGTACAGATGTGACTTTTCCCTTCATTTTCACTCTAGTCTTTTGACTGAAAATCTAGAGTAGGGGAAAACTCAAAATATTTAAGTGTAGCCCTCCTTAGTTCTTCCTTACACAGGGAGCGTATTTCCATGGAGATAACAGAGAAATGAAAATTCTCCATTTGATTTGGCTTTTGTGCAATTCCAGCAGGACAAGCAGATGCCTAACCCAGACATTTGACAGCTACGCCATACATCTAGGATAGCTGGAAGAATGGAGACGCTGGATCCAAGTTTTTTTACCTACTTCTGACCTTTCCCACAACTGGGCTTTTCCCCAGGCACTAGACGGAGATTCAGCATCACGACTTAAGAGGAGAAACACCTGAAAAGCTCTGTGTTTTACACTTAGGGGCAAGTTCCTAAATAAATCTTTGCTTCAAAGCTCACACCAAATTCTCATGTTGTTGTGACTACGAAAAGCAAAATCTCAAGGTCTGTGATGCAAGCGGCCGTACTGCTCAGGGGGAGAGCTGAGTACACAGGCAGGAAGCCAGAGTAATTGCCCCGTGGTCAATAACACCAGCAGCGCTGTGCAAAGCAGCACGTATGAGAACCGAAGTCTGCTCCAGAAAAGAATATAGAGAAAAGGAATCAGAGTGGAGACAGTTCTCAGACTGGTTTTTATATACCCCAGAAACTTCTGGGGGGAATGAGCACCTTTCCAGAGCAACTCAAAGCATCCATGCCTCCTGATCTTGTAACCAACCACCAAGTATTTCGGCTTTGTTTTAAAGCAGAAAGCAAGATTTATTTACACAACATGAGTCCACTGTCTCCTAGGATACAGAATTCAAGACGTGCATCTCCCAGCCTCTGTGCCTCACTCCACGATGATCCACTGTGAGCAAACTATTTACATTGCCCGAGCTTGTCAGCATGCACACACCGCACTTCTCTCAACCTACCACCACACCCCCCTCCTCACTCTGCACCACAAGGGCTTCTCAAATGCCACCCCATAAAAGACGACCACTTTCCCACCCTCTCCTCTTTCTCTTTGATGCCAAAGGGCGAGCAGGACTAGGGAAGCAGCTTCTTCAATTTTTGTTGTGGTTACTATGGTGTCAAGAGACTCTGTATGGAGCACCTTTTCAGAAGAACATAAAGCATTTTAACAGCTACCACCCAAGGATAGGAACACTTCTATTTTACAGGCACAGACAGGGATTTGCTATGGAATTGCCAATGTCTGGAGGTAGCCAGGACCTCCAAAAGCACCAGCCAGTGCTCATCTCTGAAATGCTACTCAGGATTTCACTCCCTGGGAGCACACAGTCCACAGGAATTTGGGAAGATTTGCTCTCTAGTCTAAGAAAAACAGCAGTAGGCTTCATCTTTCTTACCTTGAAACCATCCACTTTCCCATCTCTTACCTGCCTTATTATTACCACTTTAGAGATGAGACAGAGTACGTTATACACTGTGTTAGCAATTAACATCTGCCCTAACACATATTACGCGGCAGCAATGCCTGCTTTGCTGGTGGAGTTCCAGTATCCAGGAAGGGGAACAGCTGCTATACTGCTAAGTACAAGCAAGAAATCTTCAGCGAGTCTGGCCAGTTTGTGTTTGAATGCTCTGGTTCTTACTTCCTGAGAGTGAAACAATTTAGTTTTTCAGCTCTCGAGCTGGGTGAGGAATACCTGATGGATAGGAGTTGCTCAGGCTGCCAATGAGGCCGCCAGGACCCCCAGGCTTCCTCCCCACCACGCTTGCTCCATACAGGTACCGTAGCCCCAAGACAAAGGTGCAGCTGCATGTGCAGAGCTGTGGACTTTGTGCTTTTTCTGAGATGAACAAACAAGGTAACATGGGCTTATCAGCACTGCGGTGTCTGTCACCGTTAAGTCACTGCATCTACCAGATTTGCTTTCCAAACAAGCCTTTGGCCAAAGCGTGGCAAAAAATAGTACCATCGGTACCATTCGAACAAGCAATCATGTGTGCCTCACCTTGCTTTAGTGATGCTTCATCAGCATCACAAGCTGCGAGTCCCCAAGTGCACTATAGTGCTTGAGTTATTCAGACAGGGAAGTCTTAGCATGGCACAGATATGGGTGGCATGAAAGTTAGAAGACACAAAAGCTTGAGGATTTGGGGTTTTTTACCTTCTCTGCTACTCCGTCTTCTCCACCGGTGAAGAAATCCGTTTTACGCCTCAGGAAACTAAAGAACGTGTTCACAAGCTGGCAGAGGAAATGGAGAGGGGAGTGGGAAAAGGAGAGAAAAAAAAAAAAAAAGCAGTGAGAACAGATCACTCCAAGCCACCTTGTGTCTCTTGAACAGCCTGTATTCCCTATCTGTGTCTGTGCCAGGATCCTACTGAAATCAGCCCCGTGACTGTTTCCCACTGAAAATATCCAGTGGCTTTGGTGGAGATCCAGCTCCTGGATGCCCGCTTTTCAGAAGGGGCATTTGTGTGGTTTACATGAAGAAAAGGTAAGCAGTTTATTATCTGGTCACCTTGGAGGTACACCTAGTCCAATACCCCAGGAATTTGGATATGTATGTATACATATATGTACGTAGATATAAATGTATACTATGATTTGCTTCCTAGCACACCTAAAGCCTCATAGTGTGCAAACTCACCCTTCACAGCTCCGTGGCCTCTTTATTTTCGCAAAAGACTAAAATTTGTTTCCTGCCAGATATCGCCAATGAACTAGCAATTGTGAACTGGCGTTCCCCCAAAACCCCTATGGAAATCCATACTCTCAGTGGACTTGGCTTATCTTTTGTGGGTTTCTTTCCCCAGGAATTCTGTCCTGTCGGTATTTCNGGGGGGGGGGGGGGGGCGGGGAGGACGCGCGCCTCCCGTGCCGCATGTGCACCGACCGGGGAGGGCCGGGACCGGGGAGGGCCGGGCCGCCGCCGCAACCTCCGTTGNTGTTGTGGTTACTATGGTGTCAAGAGACTCTGTATGGAGCACCTTTTCAGAAGAACATAAAGCATTTTAACAGCTACCACCCAAGGATAGGAACACTTCTATTTTACAGGCACAGACAGGGATTTGCTATGGAATTGCCAATGTCTGGAGGTAGCCAGGACCTCCAAAAGCACCAGCCAGTGCTCATCTCTGAAATGCTACTCAGGATTTCACTCCCTGGGAGCACACAGTCCACAGGAATTTGGGAAGATTTGCTCTCTAGTCTAAGAAAAACAGCAGTAGGCTTCATCTTTCTTACCTTGAAACCATCCACTTTCCCATCTCTTACCTGCCTTATTATTACCACTTTAGAGATGAGACAGAGTACGTTATACACTGTGTTAGCAATTAACATCTGCCCTAACACATATTACGCGGCAGCAATGCCTGCTTTGCTGGTGGAGTTCCAGTATCCAGGAAGGGGAACAGCTGCTATACTGCTAAGTACAAGCAAGAAATCTTCAGCGAGTCTGGCCAGTTTGTGTTTGAATGCTCTGGTTCTTACTTCCTGAGAGTGAAACAATTTAGTTTTTCAGCTCTCGAGCTGGGTGAGGAATACCTGATGGATAGGAGTTGCTCAGGCTGCCAATGAGGCCGCCAGGACCCCCAGGCTTCCTCCCCACCACGCTTGCTCCATACAGGTACCGTAGCCCCAAGACAAAGGTGCAGCTGCATGTGCAGAGCTGTGGACTTTGTGCTTTTTCTGAGATGAACAAACAAGGTAACATGGGCTTATCAGCACTGCGGTGTCTGTCACCGTTAAGTCACTGCATCTACCAGATTTGCTTTCCAAACAAGCCTTTGGCCAAAGCGTGGCAAAAAATAGTACCATCGGTACCATTCGAACAAGCAATCATGTGTGCCTCACCTTGCTTTAGTGATGCTTCATCAGCATCACAAGCTGCGAGTCCCCAAGTGCACTATAGTGCTTGAGTTATTCAGACAGGGAAGTCTTAGCATGGCACAGATATGGGTGGCATGAAAGTTAGAAGACACAAAAGCTTGAGGATTTGGGGTTTTTTACCTTCTCTGCTACTCCGTCTTCTCCACCGGTGAAGAAATCCGTTTTACGCCTCAGGAAACTAAAGAACGTGTTCACAAGCTGGCAGAGGAAATGGAGAGGGGAGTGGGAAAAGGAGAGAAAAAAAAAAAAAAAGCAGTGAGAACAGATCACTCCAAGCCACCTTGTGTCTCTTGAACAGCCTGTATTCCCTATCTGTGTCTGTGCCAGGATCCTACTGAAATCAGCCCCGTGACTGTTTCCCACTGAAAATATCCAGTGGCTTTGGTGGAGATCCAGCTCCTGGATGCCCGCTTTTCAGAAGGGGCATTTGTGTGGTTTACATGAAGAAAAGGTAAGCAGTTTATTATCTGGTCACCTTGGAGGTACACCTAGTCCAATACCCCAGGAATTTGGATATGTATGTATACATATATGTACGTAGATATAAATGTATACTATGATTTGCTTCCTAGCACACCTAAAGCCTCATAGTGTGCAAACTCACCCTTCACAGCTCCGTGGCCTCTTTATTTTCGCAAAAGACTAAAATTTGTTTCCTGCCAGATATCGCCAATGAACTAGCAATTGTGAACTGGCGTTCCCCCAAAACCCCTATGGAAATCCATACTCTCAGTGGACTTGGCTTATCTTTTGTGGGTTTCTTTCCCCAGGAATTCTGTCCTGTCGGTATTTCAGACGTTTCACTACAGCACGAGGAGCTGTTATTAGCACTGTTTCCCCAAACTGTTTGCTCATGGGATGTTCCCACGTGCTGCAGCCCACCCAGACCCCCAGAGCACCCAGCCAGAGTCAGCAGAGCCCCAGAAGGCAGGAGGGGAGGCATGTTCACGTTCAAACACACTCCATGGTCGAGTATCTCAAGGGCCCGTTACCAGGTGGTTGTGCTGGGAAACGGGGACAGGGGGAGACGGTCCCCCTCCCTGCAGTGTTTTGCTTTGCTGCGACCGAGCACTGGCGGCCCGGAGGCGGCAGGAGCCGGGGTGCAAGGCCGCAGCTCCTCAGCCCCTCGTTAGTGTCACACTGATTAATTAGCGCCTTNCGAGGAACATGCCATCGAAGCGGTCCTCCTGCTCCGCCGCCTCCTCCGCACTCAGCCCCATCCTGCCCGCCGCCACACCGACCGCCTCAGCCCCTCACGCCGGCGTCCGGAAGCGGAAGTGGAGAGACCGGAAGCACTCTCCCACTTCCCGTTACCGGCCAATCCTCGAAGAGAGCGGCGCGGACGGGCACTGCGATTGGTTGCAGTCGCGGTCAATCCGCCGGAGTGAGGCGGGACGCCAGGCGCGGGGTGCGGTTGCCATGGGGACGGGCCGTCCGGGCCCGGTGTCCCCCCGTGGTGGGCCGAGGCCTGGGTCCGGCCCGTCCCCGACTGAGGCACCGCCGTCCCCGGGGGGATCCCTCACCCGGCCATCAGCCCCCCGGAGATCGGTGACACGAAATTCTTCCATTCCTGATGGTCAACGGATAAAAATACCAGGTAATTCATAGAATGTTTCCACTGTGTTTCACTGTGCAAGTCCTGTCATAGAATCATAGATTGGTTAGAGTTGGAAGGGACCTTAAAGATCATCCAGTCCCACCCCACTGCCCTGAGCAGGGACACCTCCCACCAGACCAGGTTGCTCCAAGCCCTGTCCAATGTGGCCTTGAACCCCTCCAGGGATGGGGCAGCCACAGCTTCTCTGGGCAACCTGGGCCAGGGGCTCACCGCCCTCACAGCAAAGAATTTCTGCCTCATATCTCATCTAAATCTCCCCTCTTCCAGTTTAAAACCATTCCCCCTCATCCTATGGCTCCCCTCCCTGCTCCAGAGTCCCTCCCCAGCTTTTGTGGAGCCCCTTTAGGGACTGGAAGGGGCTCTAAGGTCTCCCCGGAGCCTTCTCTTCTCCAGGCTGAACTCCCCCAGCTCTCTCAGCCTGTCCTCACAGCAGAGGGGCTCCAGCCCTCCCAGCATCTCCGTGGCCTCCTCTGGCCCCACTCCAACAGGTCCGTGTCCTTCTGCTGTTGGTGCCCCAGAGCTGAAGGCAGCACTGCAGGGGGTCTCCCCAGAGCGGAGCAGAGGGGCAGAATCCCCCCCTCGCCCTGCTGCCCACGCTGCTGGGGATCCAGCCCAGGATGTGGGTGGCTTTCTGGGCTGCCAGTGCACGTTGCCAGGTCGGTTTGAGCTTCTCATCCACCAACACCCCCAAGTCCTTCTCCTCAGTGCTGCTCTCCAGCCATTCTCTGCCCAGCCTGGATTTGTGCTGGTGATTGCCCTGACCCATGTGCAGGACCTTGCACTTGGCCTGGCTTGAACTTCATGAGGTTTGCACAGCTCTCAAACCTGTCCAGGTCCCTCAGGATGGCATTCCTTCCCTCTAGCACGTAGACCACTCCACACAGCTTGGTATCATCGTCAAACTTGCTAAGGGTGCACTCAGTCTCACTGTCCATGTTGCCGACAAAGATGTTAAACAGCACTGGTCCCGGTACTGACCCCCAAGGAACACCACTTGTCACTGGTTACCACCTGGACATTGAGCTATTGACCGCAACTCTTTGAGTGCGGCCATCCAGCCAATTCCTTATCCACCTTATTATTCAAGGTGAAAATCTGAGAATTTGCTCTTTGTCTGCCCTGCGTTTCCTCAGAGACGTGCGAACCGATGGGCCCTGCCTGGGTTTGACTACTACAGTCCATCAGTTTGCTGGGTTTCTCTTCCCTGACCGTAACAACACGAGTCTCCTGTCAGCAAGGTTAGGCAAACAGCTGCTGATAAAACGACTTCCAGGTTGCTCTTTCCAAGGCCATTGAACACAGGGCCCAGACGAGTGCCCTGTGTGTGTGTGAACCTGCTGGCAGTGACACCTGCCCGATGACAGCACGGGGCCTTGGTGCCATGGTACAGGCTGGGTTAATGACTTTGTTTATACTGTTTGGGTAATCGCGATAAGGCTGCCCAACCCGCTGTCCCCCTCCCCATGCTACTGGCGCTTCATTGAGAAAACGGCCGTTGACGCCACACGGAGAACTCATTTACCCCAGCCAATCAGCCCAGGGATGGCTGGATGTTTTTTTTTTAATGAGGACCGCTTAATCACAGAGTGGTCAAGGCTGTGGAGGGGTGTTTCACTGGTGGCCCAGTCTTATAAGAGCTGGTTTGAGCAGCTGTGTGCTGGCAGAGCTGGGAGGACAGGGAGAATCCAGCCTGCAACAGAGGGTTTGGGAGGGATTTTACATCTCTCTACTGTAGCAAGAGCTGAATTTTGCTGAGGATCTGGCCGCCCAGCTCAGCTATGACCACCAGCGGAATGGACATGGACTGTGAGAGGTGCCAGTGCCACAGTGAAGACAAACGCACCGCCATCCTCTACAGCCTCCTCAGCCAGAACCTCAACCACAGCCGGGGCGGCCGAAGCCCAGCCCACCAGCGCTGCCTCTGCCACCAGCGCCGCACCGTCTGCCTCCGCACACCCCATGTCACCTGCCAGGCGGCCTCCAACGTGCTGGTAAAAACCATCAGCTTCATGAAAAACCTCCCTTCCTTCTACCTGCTGCCGCAAGAAGATCAACTCCTGCTGCTGGGCAGCTGCTGGGTTCCCCTCTTCCTCCTGGGGCTGGTCCAGGAGATGGTGACCTTCGAGGTGATGGAGACCCCGGCCCCCAGCATGCTCAAGAAGATCCTCCTCAATGGCCAAAGCAAACGGCAGGAGCCTGAGCGGACGCAGCCCACGCTGGCTGCCGTGCAGCGGCTGCAGTGCTGCCTGAACACCTTTTGGAAGCTGGACCTGAGCCCCAGGGAATATGCCTACCTGAAGGGAGCCATTCTCTTCAATCCCGGTGAGTGTAGCATCTGAACACACGCCTCTTGGCTTGGAGATGTTCAGAGCGCAGGCAGGCATGAGAGCGGGGAGGGCTGATTACCTTCCCCTTAACACCAATCATTACTAAATGCATCAGGAAGCGGGAAGGAGGGATGTCAAACACTGGTAAAAGCCAGAGACCTTTGCCTGCCCTGCAGACAATAAAGGATCCTGGGATTTACTTTCTAAAGCATGTGTTTGCCCAGTTAACTATTTTTCCTCCCTCAAATGGCAGCCCTGGAGTAGCTACATCTCAGTAGTGCAGCATATCTCTCATTAGCATGGCCTCAGAGATCCCTTCTGAGAAATTGGGAAGGATGGGAATGGGAGAAATCTGGGGCTGTTTTCCAGCCTCCCTCATCACTGGCTTTTCCTCCTCTCCCTCGGCAGATGTCCCTGGGCTGAGGGCCTCCCTGTACATCGAGAGCCTCCAGCAGGAAGCCCAGAGAGCGCTTCACGAGGTCCTGCAGCCCCTGCACCCTGAGGACCAAGGCCGCTTTGCCCGCATTTTACTGATCTCCGCCACCCTAAAATCAATCCCTCCCGCCCTCATCACGGATCTCTTCTTCCGACCCGTCATCGGCAATGCGGACATCGTTGAACTCATTGTGGAAATGCTGTACGAAATAACAGACAGGCAGCTGGCTCCGGCGGCATGCATGGCGTGCTGAGCAGCCACGCTCGGCTGACAGCCCCGTGGATGCTCCCCACACCTCGCCGGGCAGCAAAGCCAATCTGGGAGCTGGGATTTAGCCGGACAGACGCTCGGGACTCTGCGGGGAACTGCATGTCTCGGTAGGGCTGAGGCTGGAGTATTCAGCCAGGAGAAACGGCTCCGGTTCAGCAGATGTTAACAGCAGCTCCTGCTCCGCTCAGCCGCCTGCGAAGGGTTAGAGACTGGTCCCAGTTTTTACTCAATGAATCCTTGTTGCCATTTAAATCAATGTGCATTTTGCTGTTAACTCCAAGAGATGAGGTTTGTCCTCAACTAGCAGCTTGATTCTGTCGTGTTTAGGCATGCTGAGTAATATGTCGTCAGTGGGATCGCTTACTGAATGCAAACATTACGGAATTAGCTCTGGGTGAAGTCTCAGTCTGTCTATTGTGCTTGAAATCTTAGAAATATTGACGAATATTCCTCAGGCACCAAGAAGGAAAAAGCCAGAGTATTAAATCTTACAGGGTGTGCGGATTCACCCCTGCTACCTTTTCTTAGATTGTATCTTTTCTCCATAATGCCGTGAAACACAACAGAACTGCTCGCAGAGCAATGGGTTACCTAAGAGCCCCTAAACCTATTGTGTATCATCTTGCGCTGGGGGCTCACCTCGCTCGTGCGACAGTAAGTGAACCCCGAGCTGTGAACACTGTGGAGACGAGCCATTTAGTGACAGAACCAAAACGTCCCTCCCTCGAGTTACAGCCGGGAGCACGCGTAGCCTGGAAAGCTTGCTCCTCCTGCCTGCAGCTTCTGCAACAAGTTAAATGTCAGTATTTTATAAGTGAACGTTCTTGCAGTTTGTATATAAGATGCAGTAAATTATTTTTTTAATAAAATGTTTTACATTTTGGAACATGGTGGTGACTTTTTACAGGTGGTGTTAAATCTATGGGGGGTTATGAAAACTGGCTGCAGGCTCGGGGTGGAAAGGACGCTCAAAGGAAAAGGGGCTTTCCATAAAAATCCGTCTGCCTTGCCACAGGGAGGGAGTGTTGGGATGTCGTAGCTGTCTGATGAACAACCCCGCGGCACAAAAACCCCTGGGTGCGCCCAGGAGACAGAAATTCGCAGAGGCAGCGGAATCGCAGCCCCTCCACGCCTGGTACCTTTCTCCAGGCGCTGAGCCTTGCCCCAGGGCTCCCGGCCCAGCAGTGACGTCGGAGGTGGATGCTCTGATTCACCTGGTGCACAAAGCCACCGACAGGTACAAACACTGTCCCATTTGCCGTGCCCGACCCAGCCGAGGTGTGGGGTAAAAATGCATGAAGCCTCCCTGTGGCCCGTCACCCTCCTACCCATGGAAACGCCTCGAATTTTAGCCAGGAGCCCAGTGGGAGTTAGGACTGCTTTGTCAGTCTGTCCCTCCACTTCTCACCAGAGCCGCTGAACGGTGACAGATAGCTTCCAAGGTGATCTCAGCCCTGTGATGGCCGTTTTCCACAAGGAGGGAGCATGTGAGTCACGGGATGATTTCCACAGGCCCACGCCAGCCACGGGCAGCCCTGAGCCATGCAGTGCGGTGACGTGTGCCTGAGTCACGGCACACGGGACACTGAACAGCCCCGCTGCCAGTTACCCCTGTCTCCATCCTGCTCCTGGTCCCACCAGCCCCCGGGGACAGGGGATGGCTGTGGGCTCTCCTGTCCAGAGTGGCACCCACCCATGGCGCTACCCATGAGGCAGGTCTGTCACGGCAGGGCCACCCCTCCATCGTGGAACACGCAGCACTGGGACTTTACCAAGAGGGCAAGGCCAGGACTCCCCACACAAGGCTGCGCTTCACAGCACAGGGCGGGCTGGACATCCACAGTGCCCTGACACCCCCCCAGGGCCTGGGACCCCCCCCCCAGGACCTGGCTGTCCCCAGGGCTTGTGACCTCCATTGGGCCTGGCCACCCCCAGGGCCTGTCACCTCCACTAGGACATGGCCACCCCCTGACACCCCCAGGGCCTGTGACCCCCCCAGGGCCTGGCCTTCCCCAGGACCTGAGACCCCCACTGGGGCCTAGCCACCCCCTGACACCCCCAGGGCCTGTCACCCCTCCCCGGGGCCTGGCCACCCCCAGGACCTGTGACCCCCACCCTCGGGCCTGGCTGTCCCCAGGATCTGTGAGCCCCGCTCCAGGTCTGACTGCCTCCAAGGCTTGTAACCTCTCCTGAGGCCTGGCCACCACCAGGACCTGTCACCCCNACGGCAGGGCCACCCCTCCATCGTGGAACACGCAGCACTGGGACTTTACCAAGAGGGCAAGGCCAGGACTCCCCACACAAGGCTGCGCTTCACAGCACAGGGCGGGCTGGACATCCACAGTGCCCTGACACCCCCCCAGGGCCTGTGACCCCCCCCCCAGGACCTGGCTGTCCCCAGGGCTTGTGACCTCCATTGGGCCTGGCCACCCCCAGGGCCTGTCACCTCCACTAGGACATGGCCACCCCCTGACACCCCCAGGGCCTGTGACCCCCCCAGGGCCTGGCCTTCCCCAGGACCTGAGACCCCCACTGGGGCCTAGCCACCCCCTCACACCCCCAGGGCCTGTCACCCCTCCCCGGGGCCTG
>VWZL01003342.1:374463-475669 GCA_013396915.1 Stercorarius parasiticus | reverse complement strand
CTTCTGCCTTTAACCAGGATGAAAATTAAGCATAGGAGTAATTACAGCCACACATGATTATTCTCGTAATTACTAACATGTAGACAGAGGAACCAACCCCTGGTTTACTAACACCAAAGCAAAAAAGGTCTGTGCTCATTTCAGTGGACTTGGAACCAGCTCAGGTATCGTATTTGGGCAGCGCGTCTCAAAGTTACGTGACAAAAAACCTGCTACTTATTTTCTGTGAGTTCCCAAATTATCTCCAACATTAGTCTATGGACAGCAAATCAAAATGGATACTATGAAAGTTTCCGTTTTAAGTGCTTTGACAGAAGAGGCTGGAATCTTACGTGCACCACGGACAGAACAGTCAGTGGTGCTCAGGGGTGCAGGGAAACATGCCATCAGCTGCTTTGAGACCTAGAAAGGCTTAGCACAGGGATCCCACAAATCCTAGGGAGGGTCTAGAAGTTTATAAGCAATTTCTCCAACGTGCTATCACATGCCAAGAATAGAAAGGAAAAAAAAATACGAAACAGAAACATTGCCCCTTTGGATTCAGAACACATCTACCCACCTCCATGATTTTGTGATCCAAGTGAATAAGCACAGCTAATAAGAGGATATAAGTGACCTGGGCTCATAGAATGCTTTGGTTGGAAAGGACCTTTAAAGGCCATCTAGTCCAACCCCCTGCCGTGAGCAGGGACATCTTCAACTAGATCAGGTGGCTCAGAGCCCCGTCCAACCTGGCCTGGAATGTTTCCAGGGATGGGGCATCTCCCACCTCTCTGGGCAACCTGGGCCAGTGTCTCACCACCCTCAGCGTAAAAAATTTCTTCCTTCTATATAGTCTGAATCTGCCCTCTTTTAGTTCAAAGCCATTACTCCTTGTCCTGTCATGACAGGCCCTGCTAAAAAGTCTGTCCCCATCTTTCTTATAAGCCCTCTTTAAATACTGGAAGGCCACAATAAGGTCTCTGTGAAGCCAGAGCCTTCTCTTCTCCAGGCTGAACCCCCCCAGCTCTCTCAGCCTATCCTTACAGCAGAGGGGCTCCAGCCCTCACAGCATCTCCGTGGCCTCCTCTGGCCCCACTCCAACAGCTCCATGTCTCTCCTGTGCTGAGGCTCCGGAGCTGGAGGCAGTACTGCACGGGGGTCTCCCCCGAGTGGAGCAGAGGGGCAGAATCCTCCCCCTCGCCCCGCTTGACTGTCCAAGGGCTGGTTCAGCGGCGCCTACGTAGCAGCAGCAAGCCCAGACCAACTCTGTGTTTACAAACCTACATCAGTCATTCGGGGAAGGATCTCCAAGGGTTAAATGTCGTGATGAAAAATTATTTGGTATTCATCCAATACCAAAACAAATCAGTCTCACTCAAGCCAGGACACCTCACCCTTGAATTCCCTCCAGGCAAGATCAGCAGCAGATGACATAGTGTCACACTTTATAAATGTCACATAACAGGGCCAAAACTGCTTCTGCCTTCACTGATTATACAGGATGAGGGGCTGCTGTGCTCATCTGCTTTGGCCTCCCATGTTACCCAAGCCAAGGAGCTCACCAGGAGTCACTCTAGGTTGAAATTGTCAAGAATCATCCCTCTGCTACTCTGAAAAGCACATTTTTCCAAGCTGCTTTCCTTTGGAAAACGTTGTTCTATTCATACCGATTACGCATTCTTTTTTGCATCCCTCTGGAGAGTTTCAAAAAGCAGCATTTAAAACTGACTTTCAAAAAGCTGATGGAAAAGAGGAGAAAGAGTCAGGATTTCTTTAATCATGTCCTGGATAGAGAGCCCAAAGATGAGCTACTAGAGCACCTGCAGCTTTAGGATACACCTCCGCAGTTGGAGGTTAGAGGATTTTAATTGGAATTGTGAATCTGAAGAAGGAAACCTGCAGCCTGTCTGGGTGAGCAGGAATGGACCAGATACAAGCCAGGTGGACCTTCCTTAACCCATCATATGACAGGACACTTAATTTTCAGCCACTGGAGAATAACCCAGAAAAAAAAACCCCAAAAAAACCACACGACCATGATTTCTCTCCCAGCCTCAGGGATTTATTATCCAGCACTGCCGAAGCCATCCATTTTTTTTTTTTTTTTTCTTCCCTGATGTCTTCCCAATAAGATGGGTTTATAGGTGTATTTCTATTAGGCCTCTACATAACTTCAGGAGCTACACAGGGTTTAGCTATTACAGTTTTAAGTACAGGCGAAAACAAAAAGTACTGTGTATGATATTGCCCTACATAAGTATAAGCACAGTCAACTCATACAGACTAACATGTTCAGCCCACCCCCACCCACCCCCCAATACCTCTAATACACTAAAAGGCCCACAAAAAAAAGTTAATGCAGAGTTTTATACCAAGACAAACAACAGAGGTTCAGAGTTGCATGTGCAGAATTTTAATGCCAGTGCTATTTATTTATTATGTTAAAAAAGTGGTGTGTGTTTTTAAATGAAAACCACAGGGAAATTGTGAAGTGGCCGTTTTCTTTTTTTTAGGGTCAGAAACCAGTCATAATGACATCCTTTATATTTATAAATGCACATGACTCATTCAGGCATCTTTGTTGAAGTGGTGGATTTCTTTCCAGTAATTTAATAGCTGAATGAATTTATCATGAAAAAACAAACCCCCATCATTGATATTCACACTGAGAAACTGGAAAGATTTTACAAAATCTACTTGCATTTGACATTTCTCCCGGCTCCAAATGGCGAGTACGCATTCCACGGGACTGTTTGTTCCTGGAAAATGCAGCCCCAGCTCAACTTCATATATCAGTTTGTCTAGAACAAACATCTTGTACTTACAAACAACGTCCTAATTGACTAAATGAAAAAAGCAGAACATTTCCTCCACATAACAAATAAGTATGTATTTTCTACGTCTCCTGCCATATTTCCAAGCATATACATTAGAATAAGAATAAATACCTGATCACAGCCACAAATCCTTCGTGCCAAAACTCTGCAAACTAGTTACAGGTTTTATGTCTGGATTTCTACCCAGGTATGGATGAAACCTGACATTTTTTTCTGGCGTGAAGAAAAGTGTGCGTGTCTAGACAGACGCATGCTGTGAATCAGACTGCTGTCACTTGCCTTGTGGGACTCTCCAAACTGACTTATGATCTATTGCGTATCTTTGACTTCTTGCATACTCCTTAACCCTTTAATGTCTTTTTCATGCAAACCACAGCCTGAAGCACATTACTGTATTAATACTCCAAATATCTTTAATACCCTAGGCAAGTCTCTTAAAAGTTTTTCTCTAATTCAAAATTTTCAGAGACTGTGGGTAAGTTTCCAATGATGAGGGCAAAATGATTGCTTCTCTCACCATACCCAGAAACTGTAAGTAGCTCTTATTTACTCCCATATCCCATCAGAATTCATGGATGTTTGAATTAATTCTTGTTAGGGATTAACAGAAGATACAAAGCATCGTTATTAAGCAGTAAAACTAATTAAATTTCAACAGCCTGGAAAATCATTTTAGATTTCCAGTACAAAAAACGTTAATTCCCAAAGATGCCATTCTCAGTCCTGACTTGGCTGCTTTACACTGAAACAACAGAGGGTGAGAGCATTTACATTATGCACTTTTAAAGGGAAATTGATGCTGAAGTCCCCAGAAATCAAGCACATGAACTGAACACTCCCATTCAAAACAGGGTACAACAGGAGGTACCTCATTCTGCAGGATATCACATACTTGAGCCCCAAAGGTAGTAACGATCCATGTAACTGAGAGACCTCACAATTTTAGTTTAAAAAGTATTCAAGGCAAAAAGAGTCTTTCCACACCCCGAGTTACATAATTATTTTGTTCTCAAATAAGAAACTCCATTAAAACCGGACTTCTTTGCACGCCCGTGTTTTCTGACCCTTGCCTGGCATTTTCAGCAGATCCTGTGATGCTCAGTTGGACTGGGACTGGTCAAGAAGAGCTCTCCAGTGAAGCCATGAAAGCATTCTCCATCACCACCTGCCATTTGCCTTTCCCTGACCCACGCAGGACACCATCTGAGACACAGACAGTTATTCCCAGAGCTCTCAATGCCCAGGGCAGCACTAACAAAAGGAGGCAAACTAGCACCACTGATGGAAGTGTCCTGGGGGCTATCTCTGCCGTCTAACAGAGCAACTGGAGACGGCTTAACAGAACCAGACCAGGGATGGGGTCTCATATGGAGCCTCCTTGCTTCCTCCCTACACATTGCACCTTGTTTTCCTCTTTGAAACACCTCCAATGCCCAGATGAATTATTCAAGACTGACACAGAACCTTCTCTTTCCTGACACTCTCAACTCACTTTTTTTTTTTAATAGACATACATGCATATAATGCACAGTCCAACCACTTTCCCACCCTCTCTGATAGGTCAAACTTCCATATAATTTATTAATCAGTTCAGAGCACGGCCTCCAAGAGCCTATTCTTGTGTTTATGTTGAAGCACCAAAGCTGCCAAATCCATAGAGGACTGCAGTGTCCAAACTAGCAGTTATTTTGGCAGCGTATAGAACTACACGTGACATATCCAGCACAATAGCAAAAGCTCTACCAGCTTTTTCTGATCTTTTTGGAATAGAACAGGAGGTATTTTTTCTTAAGTGCAAAGTATTTAATATCGCAACAGCCGCTAAACTCATTAAGCCAGCCCAGACAATGATCACATCATTATCGTAATTCCATTTAAAGCACTTGCCTCTTTTAAGAGGACCAACACAATACAATCATTAGAACATTTTTCTGGCAGTTAGCATCCTAATTTGCTGTGAGGGCGAGGAGTGAATTGAAGCTTTCTCATTTTTCTTTGATTAAGTTCTTAATTAGAAAAATCAACGACTTGAGGTCGCAACAACATTTCAACGTTCCCATTTTTCCACTGAAGACCACAGAAATTTCACTGGACTTCAAAAGCTGCACAAATTGAGCTCCTTGCTTGTGAACCAGCACCAGCATGAACTTTATTAATCGCATCTGTCCTATTTTGAATAGGATTCATGTTTCTTATGGCTTGTAGGTATTTTGCAAATGCAGTAAGAGAAGACTAGTGTGGTTTCTATGGAATGCAAACACAGCATCTGAGAAGAGATAACCCCTCGCCACATCTCACAAGCCTGCATGGCTGCAGGAAGGCAGAATACTCCCCGAAGAGCAGCATGCAAAGGCAACAGTGAGAAAATCCCATTACATAGCACTGAGCAGAAGTGCCAGGAAGCCACCTCCTGCTGCTGCTGCCCTCGCATCCCACCCAGCACCTGGAGGGAAGAAGATGCTGTGTTGGTGACAAGAGAGAGAAATCTTTCCTGCAGCCTGATAGAAGGCTAAAGCCACCCAAATCTGAAAATTACTGTCAGGGAGCAGGCTGGTAGTCAGATATCCAGTATCAGCTGAACCTGCACTCATTTCTGAGCTAAAAAGATGCTAAGCAGCACTTCTTCCATTAAGGACTGTGTGCTCTCACCTTTTAAAGCTGACAGGTGAAAGACAGAGATCGGATAACTTCATGTCAGTGGCGTAAGTGGTTTTCCACAAACCACTTCCTTGCCCAACTATTCACCGTTTCCTGCAGTTCATGAACTAGAGAACATGAAATGAAACTACGAGGCAGCAGGTTTTAAACAAAGATGCGGAAATATTTTCTACCCACAATTGTGTAATTAAGCTGGGGAATGGTCTTCTCCAGCACAATGTGGCCAAACGCCAGCAAGGAGCCAGCACCACCCGTGTCCACATCTCCCCCTTTCTGACGATCACTGCGTGCAGTGATTTTTTTCTCTCTTAATCTTGAAGATGCATACAAGGACATCATTATCAGCCTGATGCTATTTTCTCAAGATCCCACAGCAGTAAATCCAGGAGCAGCAGGAACTTCATTAATATGAGATCTCCCAGTTTTCATTGTTCATTTGTTTCATGTTAGTGATTTTTTCTTTCCTCTCACACAAGAGTCAGGGCAAGAACTGAAGACTACAGCTAGAGATAACACGGCTCAAATCAGCACACATCATCACAGAGAGAGAAAAAGCTCCCAAGCTCTCCTGTGCATAGCTAAAACACACATCCTATGAGTTGTAGGAATGCATGTGAGCAAATGTTTTTGAATATCATCAGGAGCTATAGCAAGTCTTTAAACACTTGTACATGCTTACACCTCTGATTTCAGACTACTGGAGCTTGGATTCAGGCTGACACAGAAGATTCAAGCAATAGCATGGGAAGAAATGCAATTACTGAGCTGCACAGGCACTGGGAACAGCATGAGTGAAGGGCTAAGGAAGCAACACAGTCCTAAAATCAGGAGAAAAGACTAAGAAAAAAGAGAAGTATTATTTGGAAAATAAACAATCTATACTATTAGATTAAACAAGTATTTCCAATGTTGCCTAAAGTTATGAATCCTCATTTGCAATGGACCTGCGAGTCATATCTGAGAGCGTTTATACAGAATTATGCTGCAGCTGCTGTGTCAGGGTCCTCCTCACCACACACCAAAGCAGCCAAAGGGGAGCAAGTCCCTGCCTTGTGCCAGATCGTGCTTCGTGCCTTCTGCTCCAACAAACTCCTACCGAAGTTTCTCTGCAGCTGGGGGATTCATAACACCCCCATCCTTTGTAGATTCCTGCAAGCCTAGTAAAATCCTGGACTCACACGTTCTTCCCCTCCATGGGTCCTCTAATTAGGCTTTCCTCAACTGCTGTCTGTTTTTACAAACCCTGCACTTCTGAAATTTTTGTTCCCTTTAGCTGAAATTGGCCAAGGCACTCAAAATTTACAGGGGAAACTGCCAGAAAGGCTGACGTGCACAGAGCATGTGATCATAAGGGGTTCATTTTCTTATGAAAAAAGGCTAAAATGTGCCATTTTTCCTGGCAGTTGTGAGGATGTGTCATTTCAAGGAGGAGAAGCACAATTAACGATCAGAACACATCAATATTCTACATTCTGGTTCTCTTCCTTCTGGGCTGCAAGTCTGGATAGCTTCAGAGAGAGAGAAAGTGGAAACTGTGATAACGAGTAATCTGTCCTGGGTGTGCTGCCTCCTGCCTTTGCCAGCAGCCTGGGAGCATCTGATGCTAGAGGAATTTTATTTTTTTTATTTTTTTTTTAAGGAATCAGGATCCCCAAACTTCTTCCAGAATACACACATCTCTATTTTGCACCGCTCCTTACGGCAAGGTCTTCCCCCTCCATCCCAGCTGTAAATTTAAGGTTGTAGTTATAACGGGACTGCCAGCAATAGTGAAACACAGGCTATGTTCAGTCATCTTCAAACTTAAAAGGAAAAAAAACAAAAAAAAANNAAAAAAAAAGAGAGAGAGAGAGACTGGTACCTCCCCGTGCCCTCTAGTAAGATATTTTGTTACTAAAAAATCATAAGAACAAAGATTATACCAAAAGCAGCTCAGGCGCGTGGGAGTTTGTTGCCTGATTTATTATGACTAGATGAAGATTTATACAGCATCCGTGATACGCGTGTGTCTGTAGCAACAGGGGGAGTTAAAGGGAAATCAGGAATTTCTGCAAAAACTGGTGTCTTACTAGATGGGGAACGTGCAAAGGGATTGCAGGGCACTGGATGTGCTTGGGCAGATGTTATTCCCAAGCTCCTGCTTGATTTGTCCTACCCTAAACCAGGCTGAATTAGGCTTGTTTCTCTAATGAGGTTTCCTAGGGAAAAAGCATTGGCACCACAACAGCACACTGCACAGAATGGCATTCTGCACAGAAAAAGGGATGGAGTGCTTTTCCTCCAGTTCCAGAGTGAATTTTAACGCGGGAGTGAAGCACTGAGCTGGGTAACTCCTGCTGGCTTCCCTGCAAGATTCCTCCACAACAGAGTAATTTTTTAAAATACGTTTCGTTCCCCAAACAGCAGTCCAAAACTAGCTGACGAGAGAAAAGCAAATTAATTTAATAAAAGAAAAAAAAAAACAAAGAAAATAAGAAGGACCTAAGGCACAGATCCTACTCCCCACAAGCAGGAAGGGATGAGGGAACGGGCAGCTCTGCACGCTGCAGTAGATGAAGGTAAACACAGTATTTTCAGGTACGAAAAGCAAAGCTGGCCCAGCGCAAACTCCACAGGCTCTTTGCACAAACCTCAAAGCACTCAGAAAAGCAGAGTTTCAGCAAAATATGTGCTTATTGGCTTTGGTATAGTTCCTTTCTCTGGCCAGACAATCTTTTCTTAATGGTATCCTATTGGAGCTCCTCAAGCTGCAACATGGACACCCGCTAATATTTAAGTGAAAATCTAATGGGTAGTTAATGAAAAGAGCTGACTTTCACCATTTCACAATCCTCACTCTATACCTTAAGTTTCTGATGACTAAATTGAAATGCCTATTAAAAAGAGGACTTTCTAAACGTCAGTGCTGCACATCCTCTGATGACACCCCTTGAAATTTGGGCTAGCCAAAATACAAACTCCAAGGGTCAATCAACTTCTATTCATTCTCCTGAACTGGGAAAAGGAAAAAAAAAAAAGAAAAAAAAAAGAAAAAAAGACAAAAATAAGGCTACAATTTCTTACAATATTTTAACTTTCCATAAAGAGAGTTTTACTTTGAAATTTTGGTCTTAATATCTTAATATCATTACTTCCTGCTAGCACATCAGACCAAAACGACATTGTCTAAACTAATTCCTCTGAAAAAACACTCTGAAAAATGGAAATCTGCACTCCTGCAAAACACTTGGATTTTTCTGAGCAAGCATTTCCTGAAAGAAAACAGTTTGAGACAGTTTTCAATCGGATTTTCAAGATCTTTCAAATTGTCACCAAGAAAGAAGAATGCAAAAATCTCTAGAGATTTTTTTTTTTTTTTTTACACATTTTGGCATTGATGCACACAGACAAGCAATGACATAAAAAACTTTCCTCCTTTACTGATCCTATCACCACATTAAAAGCTGCTGTATGGTGAAAAAAATAATCCATGGAAGTCTGAAGTGTGAATTAAAAGTTAACTGAGTAAAATTTTCTCACAAGAACAAAACTGTTAAATCTACTCCTCCACTTATTAAAAATCAGATGTTGCAGTATAATTTCTCTCTTCATTCACCCTCCTTAGCTGATCAGTAAAGAGACAATTTAACACATTTCCCAGGAATCTCTCTGCCTGGAATGGGAACACAAGAGGTCATTTTGATTCTTTCAGCTGTTAAAAAAAAGAACATGTCCATCAAAAATGGTCCATTACGTCAGAGAGAGAACTGGATTTAAGAGATTATCAGCATATTGGCGTGTTATGCTTGTTATGATTGTAGCATTCCCACTACAATAAGCAGTACTTCAAATAAATTAATAGCGAGAATCACGTGTCATTTCAATTATTCCTACAGTGAATTTCGTGCTGAGGAAAGTTGCTCTGTAGCACATCCCAGTGATGGACAAGCGAGGGATCATAAACAACCACCATCTCCATAGGGGTGCCACCTTGCCCCAAGCCCACCTTACGTCCCCAGGAGAGCCAAGGACCTGTCCCAATCCAGCCCAAAGCCTGAAATTTAATTTTTAGCCTCATCTGCATTAGAAAAGCTTTCCTACTGCTGCTTTAAGTATACAGCACTCTCTGTTCCTGCAGAGACAGCATATGGCAGTAGTGATGACTTATACCAGGGTGCCAAATAAAATCTGTCAGGCTCACAAAATTATTTTTGCCGCTGCAGCCACAGGCAGAGGGAGGATTCGCTAACCTCCAGCGGATACCCAGACCTCCGCTCTTCCAACTCCTGACAGACGTACTTACGCCAACAAACTTTTCTCCTAGTAAAGTTAGCACGCTCCTGGCATGACTTTTTTTTGTTTTTCGCCTCCCTTTCAAGATTTCCTACCAGAGCAACCCCACCATCAGCATATCCATCTTGAACCCTTCTTGCCCTCAACAAATACAGCCAGAGAGAATCCCATCTTCACAGGTTGCTATAGATGCACTGCTGGCAGTGACCTTTCCCTGGCAGTTCCTCTCATTGCTCCACAATGATAAAAAGAGAAGAAGGGACGATGATAAATTAAGCAATTCTTTATTGGTTTTCCCCAATTACTGTAATAACTGCTAAAGTGAAAAGATTAAAAAGAAGTATTCCTGTTCCATCACAATACATCCTCCTCCCCCAAAAAATTCCCCACTTTGATGATCACGTAACATTTCTTGACACTGATATCTAGAAACATAACACCTAACATCCATTTCCAAAGTATCTGTTTAAATTCCAAGCACAGCACACACACAGTTGTACACAGATGTCAAGGGCAGAGAATTTAAAAAAAAAACTAATTTTAAGCAAATTAAAGATCATGGCACTTTCAGATGCACCAGTGGTGGTAACCACAGAGAATCATAGAATGTGTTGGGTTGGAAGGGACCTCTAAAGGCCATCTAGTCCAACCCCCTGCAGTCAGCAGGGACATCTTTAACTAGATGAGGTTGCTCAGAGCCTCATCAAGCCTGGCCTCGAATGTCTCCAGGGATGGGGCCTCCACCACCTCTCTGGGCAACCTGGGCCAGTGTCTCACCACCCTCAGTGTAAAGAACTTCTTCCTAATGTCTAATCTAAACCTGCCCTGCTCTAGTTTAAAGCCATTGCCCCTTGTCCTGTCGCTCCATGCCCTTGCAAACAGCCCCTCCCCAGCTTCCCTGTAGGCCCCTTCAGGGACTGGAAGGCCACTATAAGGTCTCCCCAGAGCCATAGGGTACCAGCTCATCTATGTGCTCCACTGTGCAGCGATAGCACAGAGCTCTCTGCAGACCTTTAAAATAATTTACATGGGCTTTTATCCGTGAACATGTGCATCACGTTTCTTTAAAAAAAAAAATCACAAGGAGCTATAACCAAAAACGAATCACATTTCTCAGCAACTGGCACCCTCTTTTGCTGACAGGGAAAAACATAATCAGTGCTAACATTTTGTTTCTGAAACACAGCTTCTATCGTCATCACAGTTTGACTTACCAGCACATAGGATCAGCCTGTAGTTGGCAGTTTTAATTTCCTGCTAGTGCAAACACGCGGCCTTGTTCCAAGCCCACAACTTGTCTACCGACGTAACACGTGAAGTGTTGTAAGCTTACATTTCAATTAAATAAACAGTCCAGATTCTCCGCTTTCAACAGCCATAAACAATGTGATATCCCCGAGCTGAGTTCTTTGTTTTATCACGCCGAAAGGTAAGCTAAAATCCAAAATGGTGATTTTACAAATTCCATTTTATTGTTCTCTTTTTAAGATATATGACAGGCAGAGGAAATACGAATACAGAAGACTATTGGGATGCTTGCAAAGCTGCTGCATCAACATGTTTATTTACATGCTGCTGCCACTGGTGCAGCAGTGTACTGTAGGTCCTGTATTTTAACAGCAACAGAAAAAAAAATGCTCTAAATTCATCAGCCCAGTAGAACTAACTTGCAGCGATGGCTGCCAGCAGCTTTTCACTGCACTAATCAGGAATCGACACCCTTTCTCCGTAAGAGGAGCTCACCGGGCTAAAGGTTAATTTTTAAAACAATTGGCTATATTACTAGAAATTATATGCTAACTTCGCCAACCTAAAGGCCTGATAGCTCAAAGCCTGGGCTAATTAGCACAGACAGAGAGCTGAGAGAAGGTCAGGGTGGACAAGATCACCTCCTGATGAAAGGAAAGCAGGAACCAGGTTTCCACGTTAAGTGAGATGCTCAAGTTGCTTTTATACTTCCAGATATTGCCTGCTGCGTTTCCCCTGGCAGTCAGGTGCCCTCTGCAAGGAGAGGGGGTCAGGACCAGCTTTCACTCACCAGTGGCTGCTGCATGGTGGGCTGCATCAGCTGGAATTGTCCTTCCTCTGCTGTCCTTTCTTCAGCATCACCAGCACAGCGGGACAGCATCTGGCTTGATATCTACCTTGAGTTCTGGGAGACTCCTCAGGGGCTGAAATTAAAAATGGGTTGGCATGAAGCTTTTTTGCACCACCTAGAAGTTTGAAGTTTGTAACCAGCCCCCCAGGAAAGCTTTCTGCTGGGCGAAGGCAGATGTTTCCCTCTTGGTGCTGCTAGGAGGCTTTTCTTGCTTTTAAATTGCTAGGCACGGGTTATGGGAGGGAATGCAACACCTGTGCAAAAAAGGCTCTTCAGTTCTAGCTTTGTACATCATGCAACACTTTGCAGTCCTTGTTTGCGACAAGGTCTCCAAATTGTATGGTGGCGCAGCGACAACAGCTTAAAGACAGGCTGATACCTTTGTAACCACACTTCAAGCTCTAGTCTGGTCTTTGGTGGCATGGCCCTGGGAGAAAACCTCCTGTTTTTTCTCTCCTGCTATTGTTTTCTGCAAAACAAGTAACATCACTGCAGAAGAGGAAATATATCATGCTCATATATCAAAAGGCAGCACATTGAGATGAAGGACTTTTCACACTGCCTTGCAAGCCACAACTCCTCTTTGCCTATAGCCACTTGGAAACATCACCCCAGCAACCCAGAAAGCACAAAAAAAGACCCCCAACAACCCATCAGTTAATCTTCTTCCTAATGATCTATACAAATCTGGAAAGCTGACCTTTTTAATCAGAATGCACACTGGAGAGCCAAGAGATAGGATTACCCCTTCAAATGCCAAGAAAATGAAGATTTTCTTCACCCTTTTTTCTTTGCCCCTGGAAGTCTCTCTAAGAGTTCAAGCAGTTAAAGAGGTAAACATTTTGGCCTCAGAGAAGGATGAAGTGATATTTAATCAGTAAAAGACTTCATCTTTACTGCCGATTGATTCTACCCATTGATTTTCAACAGTCAAAATCTATTTCACTGGAGATCTGTATGCAGTCTAATTAAACCCACTTCCTCCCTCAGTTACTTAACAGAGTGCACAGAGACAGAATAACACCACTTTGAAAGGTCTGCAAGCTGCTGACTTGTACTTGTTTTGCTGGGATTGCAAAGCTGCCAGAGACTAGCCATTGGGTCTGAGGAGCAATAATATGGACGACGCTTTTTTACATATATTGAACAACCCAGTTATTTCATAATCAGCTGCACTGTGTTGGTTTATTCACCTGTTCTGCTGTTTAAAAATACAAAGGACACAGCACTTAAATGTCATTACATGTGCTGCCACCAAATCAGCTCCAGGATCATTTCCCATCTTCTGAAAGATCCCACCGCCTCCCCACACATCATGGTCACCCCAGGGTTTGACAGAGAAACAGAGCAGATCTGCACTCGTATAGGAATGCACTGCTTGCTGGTCATTGAGCATCGCACCATGTAAATACCTTATTTGTGTTTAGCAATAGCTGTAAAGGGGAAAAAACTAGGAGCAAAAGAGGAAGCGGGTACCCCTCCGTATCCACACTAGTGTTGTAAGGAGCCAGGCATGTGAGAGACCAAGAGACACCTGCAATTTGAGAAAGGATTTTGTGGCAATTCCAAGGAGGCGATTGAAGACACAGAGTGCTGGAAGAAGCAAGCTGTATCCAGACCACCAAGAGAGAAGAGGTGTTTCCTTAAGACTTACGGCTATCATTTCTTTTTACTTTCTAATCCTTCGTTCCCAATGATATTTTGGCTTTTACTGGGTTGTCTGGCTCTTGCTAATAGACCCCTGAAAGAAGGGGCCTTGTTGGAGAGAACTATGGGATTTAATAGCCTAATATAATACACGAGGGGCAATTTCAAAATGCTCTTCCATGAGAGCGAGGTTAAAGCACTGCTAGCCCTGTAATAAAAACAGCCTGCTATCAGCTCAGACTGGATTTGGTCTTCAGCACGGACTCCAAGAGAGGTGAGACTTTGTATCCCCCTAAAAACGCATCTCCCCCTCTTGTCTTCAACACAAAACAAAAAAAGTAATTTCAAAATGATCTCTTTTTTCCTTCCAAACCAAAATTCTTTCTCAAAGCATTTTGAGTGTTGAAGGACATCGCAACCCAAGAGGCTAGAGTCAGAGCACAGGCTTTTTAATGCCGATTTGCAGCCAGTGCTCTGGAAACCTGCAGCGACAGAAAGATCGGCTCCCTTGACCCAAGGTCTAAAATTCTCCAATTCAGACCACCACAGAGCTGCATTGTCTAACAACAAGCAACTACAAACGACAGCTTAGCTGCCTAGGGACAGTTTGCCACAAAACCTTATCAAGCTTTTACCTAGCTTCCATTGCATCAATAAAAAAAAATTTAAAACACTCACGTTCTATGATTTAACCATCAACATTTCCAGGATTCAGAAGGTCACAGTAAGGCTCTAGTGCATGAAACTTTCTTACCTTAGCTAAAAAATAATCTTATCGTTAATTAACTTCAGTTAAAATGAAGAAATTAGCCATTTATCTATAACTGCTTTACTCCATAAAATCACAGTCGTGCCACAGGAACATTTATATACTGAAGCTACTAGACGGTGGTTGACTTTTTTTAATGCCCAGACATTTTTCCATCAGAAAGATGTGGTTTTAGTAGAATAAATATTTTTATATGGAAAATACCAATTAAAAGGATACTAAAGCTACATTTTTAATAAATTAAACTTCACGGAAAACTGAACGACTTTCTGTTTTTAATCTGAGAACATAAGCACTCCCTTGGGGGAAAGGGAAGAAACTTAAAAGGTGAAAGGAAACAAAATCCAGAGAAGGAAAATGGAAAACTCAATACTTGCATTGCCAAAGTGGCACTGGGAATTTATAGCAAGCGTGCTTTTGTTTAGGGACTGCCCTGGGAAGTGCAGAAGGTGGAAGCATTTGGTCCAAATCTACAGAGTAAGTCAGAGGATCAAAACTCGGGAAGGCTCCCCTCTGCTGGCAACAGCCGCCAGAAGGAACCGGCTTCAGAACAGCAAAGGTTCTGAGCCAAAAGTGGTTTCTCTTACTCTGTGTGGGACTGTTTCACATCAAAACTGTCGTAATAGTGGTATCACGCACATTCCCCCAGCTGTTAACACTCATTCACTTGTGCAAGTTGGGAGAGTAATTTCAAGATGGTTTTAAAGCCCAAAATGAAAGGCGAGGGGGCAAAGTGCACCAATACCAGCCTTTAGTCCACGTAGACACCTTAATGCTTAGAGGGAGCAATACAGAAAATATCCAGACCTGGCTGCAGTTTCTTACTTATTTCTTTGAGGGTTCCTTTATGCTGGATATCATTATTGAGCTTGGTTAATGAAGAGTCAAGCCTTTGGCTCCACACTAGACTGCATTTCTAAGATTGTTCATGGGAACAGTCTGCTTCAAAGTAGGGATGTACTTTGAAAAGCACCAGAATGCAAAACATCTCCATGGGCTGCCTTTGTCACCTCTCACAGGCCCCAGAACCTACTGGCTAAGTCAACAAGAGAGAGCATCACATGCAACAACCTTTGTCTCTCAGCTCTGACATCTTTGTGGCATCTGTAACCCAAGATCAGTCCTCCCTTGTTCCTAGAATAAGGCCGGAAGAGAGACAAGACAGATATATTCTTAAATTCACCTTAACTAATATTAAAATTCAACCTTGTGAGGTCAGAGATACTCCCAATGAGAATAAATCAGCCAGATTTCCTTAATTTGCAAGCCAGGCAATTAGAAGACAGTTCTTGTTTGTACACAGTGAAACAGTAGAAGCAGTCGAGCACAACTGTTGAATTACGATCACTCTTTCCAAGGCAAAACCACACCAATTTCTACATCATGATGATTCTTCCATTCATGAGAGCTCATTCATCCCACATGGCAGTGGTGAGAATAGCTGTAAATCTTGATACTTCTCACAGAAATCACTACACTTACAGAAGAGCACGCTGAAGTGAAAGGATAGTGTATTTTTCCTCTTCTTCTTAGGATTCCTTTCTGGCTCATCCCTTCCAGGACCAAGTTTCAACAAATCCAAGAATTTCTGATATTGCAATAGCTCATTTTCTATCCCTGCCCTCAGGTTCCAGATGAGGGTTTCATTACAAGCTCTGTCCTCCCGGTCTTATTTCTCAAGTTTCAAGAATTTGAATGGAGGTGTTTAAATGCACAACTTTGTAAGGGGGTGGAGGGGAAGAAAACAAAATAAAAAAAGAATTATCTGCTCTACCATTCCATTTCATTCAGAGACATCTTGCAAGAGATAATGAATTTGGAATATCAGTAAGATTGCATAATCCAGCCACCCACTATCAGGCTGCTTAGCACAAATTTGGCTATATTTTTCCCCTCGCCAAACTGTTCCTGCAGCAGGCCCCTGACTTGGCAGAAATGCGGCCGCTATTCTGGCAGTAGAACACATTTAAGGGGAACACTTTGTTCCACTGTGTCAAATTTATTCTCGGCAAACTCTTCCTTCCTGCTCACGGCACTCCCTACTCCAGATAAAGCCACTGACACCGGAGCAGCCCCAGCTCATCCATCACCCCACTCCACAGCTCCACCGCACCATCTTTTGTGGGGAGTCTCGAACAAGTGTCAGAGTCCTGTTGATGGAACGACCTCTCCTGAAATAACTCCTCTCAACGGACAGCATGAAAAATGCTCAGCACAGGACTCATTTCAGATGGAGTGACAGGAGCCGCACTTAGAGGTTGATCACCTGGCCAATCTTGGGTTTCTTTACAACTGTGACAAAGTCACATGTCCTTCTTCTGCCTCAGTTCCCTCAATACAAACCGCACATAAAAAATCCCTATGAAAGAAACTGATGGACAGAATTAACGCAGAGTTTCTTCTCTTTTTTCATTTTTCCCCTCCCCTCAGCTCATCAGACCTGGAGACTGCTGCAACAACCTGCTCCTCTCCTTGTCCAAGTTATCCTCATTTCCATTGAGACACAGCAACTAAAAAGGCAGTGGGAGACGTTTTGAACCCAGATCTCTGAAAAGGATTTGTTTGTTTGTTTGTTTTTAAACTTGTCAGAAGCACCCATTAATTCCACCTAGGAATCAGTGAAGTTGCTCATTATTCCTAAAACAAAGCTAGAAGGCAAAAGCTTAAATACCTACGTGCTAGTACCAGGCTGCAGGCCTTTAAAACGTCCAGCAGAACAGTACAGTCAAATACGCCACTCCCAAGCTCAGAGCTCTTTTATGAGACAAAAACTTGCATTGAAATGAAAGAAACAGATGTGCGTTGCCACAGAAAATGGAATAACAACTTGTAACGTTATCAGTGCTTATATCTAACTTTGCCTTAAAATCATTAACTTTTTTTATAGCTTGCTTTGTGGCCGAGCACTTTCTATTCCACATGATGTTCTTCTGAATAGAAGAGCACTCTCAAGTGAATTTAGGCTAACGAGAGAAGTCTGTGATTACACTTAAAATCATCCATTTATCTTTTGAAAAGAAACAGCATAAGTACACTCCCCATACTCACAAATTTGCTTCAAGTTCGTTCTCTAGGATGAATTTAATCCCAGACCAGCTCCATTAGCTTTGACTTTGGTGCCTTTATATCGTGCTTGGTTGTTCTCTGGGAATCAGTTTGAGATCCACCAATGGCTTGCACCCAAGAGCCGTGGGACAGTAATTAACTCAGGGTTAACATCAGCTGGGTTCACAAATGAACAAGGGATTCAAAGGTTAAAGGCTCCACATCAATTCTGATGATATATCCACACAGAGACTGCCTTAAAATGATTTGCAGTGATTAATATGTGTTAGGAGCTGGCAGAACCCGATACAGGCACACGCCAGAATTATGCTTCAATGGGAGAGAGGAAACCTGATGGCTTGACACATATAAAAATTGAACTCTTTTACTACATCTTCACTACATTTTCTGAGCCTGGCAGAACGCAAACAGCAGCCTCACATCTCTAAGCCAAAAACCCACCGAGGACATAGAATTATGTTTGGCTTCTACAGGAATCAACAATTTCAACACCCCCATCATTTTTACGTTTGTATTACTTAGGTGAACATTACAGTTGTTGCTGCTCCTGAGTCTACCAGACAGACTGGGTTTTCTTCAGGGCTACCTAAATTGAAATTTTAGTAAAATGGTGGGGTTTTTTGATAATATACAGCAATAAATCTTGCTGTTTGGAATAGCAAATTTGTATTTCTCTGTTGAGAAATAACACGATCAGGAGAGAAAATAACAGAAAGCTCAATATCTAGCCTTCATATTGCTAGTTATTAGGAAAAAAAGAGAGATGCGGTAACTTTAAAGGAAGCACAGAGACATTCTGCCAAACAAATGTCTTGACTTGAAAAATTAGAAAAATTACTAGCACTCTCTTACCTTGTTGATGTAGTCTCAAGTGAGCCTCAGACCTAAATTGTCCTATAAATGAGCTCTGTTGCTTGAGCTCAGACAAGCACCTTAGGAAAACACTTTGCAAGTGCTTGAACTTAGTTTCATTACTTACCAGTGAAGATGATTTTGGTTGATTGGTTTCTGAATGAAAGCAAATGAGCTGAAATCATCCATTTAAGGTATCACCAGCCTCAGAAATTAAAGGTGAAGTCCCTGAAAAATCAGTGAGGATAAACAAAGTAAGCAGAAGAGTGGGAAGTAAAACTCTCCCTATCCTGATGCTGGAACCCGTACATGGTGCAACAAGTAATTAGGGAAGTTACAGGCACTTTAAAAAGGTGATAGTTTTACAAAGCACGAATGTACATGTTCCTAATAAGTTTCAGCCCGGTTCTCAGTTGTATGGAGTTTGTGGACATTTCCAGTGAGAGCAAATGCATCAGGGCTTAGTAACTACTGAAACTACGTGAAAGAAGTATTGAAAAAATGTCGATATACACAACAGAGGCTGCAGGAAAACCCTTAATTCTGTCACTGTCTAACTTTTGACTTGGGAACTCATAGAATTCGTGTAAAACAAATTTTTGCAACATTATTTCTTAACTTTAAAAAGAAAGAAAAGAAAAAATGGAGGGGAGAATACTTCGGCAATCCACCCCAGGGAACCCCTGCCTGCAGGAACCAGCCCCTGCCATCCCAAGCCAGCAAAGCACTGGTTGGAGTCCAGGGAACCCAGGGTGAACTACATCCCCGACAGCAGTCGTCAGTTGTCATCCTTGCCCGCATCAGCCAGCCGAGGGGAACAGGGAGGCTCCTCTCCAGAGGGTTTTGCAGCTGTTTATGGACAAGTGCCAAAGGCAGGGATTCGGGAGTCCTGATTAGGAGCCAGACACTGGGGGTGAACATGCCTCAGGAGCCACAGACCGTTTTCAGGAGCTGTTGGGGTAGGCACTAATGCTACCCCAGACCTCGTTACCCCATTCCTAACTGCACAGCATGCCAGTTCTTAATTACCTCCCTCATCCCTCCTGCTCTGCCTCCTTGTGTCCTGGTCCCCAGCACCTCACCTGGCTTCGCCCTCCTTTCTCCTGGGGATGGCAGAGGAGCACCAAGAGCCTGATGCCATGGATGCTCCCGGGGAGTGAAGTGGGGAGATTTGGGGAAATCCCTGGTCAGGTGTCTCAGCCCTAATCCTGCCCGGCCTAGGTGCAGGCAGAACCTTCCTGGTGTGTATGAGAGAGGTGGCCAGTGCAGTGGAGCCCAGCACAAGTGGGTGCAGAAACAGGGATGCACCTCCCGCACCGCAGTGCATCCTGGCCAAACCGTGCCTGGACCAAACTAATTAGTCCATTTTTTCATGGAGGAAACTGCTTCCAAGGCAAAACACAATCAAAAGCAAACACCTAGCCTGGCAAAAGCCTAGAAAAGATCCCCACAAGCCAAACCCCAGCTCTGATGGGAAGTATGGATCCATCTCAACCATCTCACCTCCACCTGTAGCTACACTCCTCTCCGCTTCCTCACTTCCACAACTCCACCGTGCCACTGCCCTCTGCCACCCCAGGTGTCCTCAGGCAGGGGAGGACACGTGTGCTGTCCCCACTGAGCACAGCCGCTGCTGTGAGGGTGACCAGGGACACCTTCACTTCAGTGTCCCGCTCGGCTGCGCCCTACAAGCCTTTCCATTTGCTCATTATCCATTCACCATTGGCAGCAGCCAGCATGTTGAGCTAATTTAGCTTGGACTTGTCCCCTCCAGGCCCATAACACAACTCTAAACTTGCAGCAGAAACTTATACCAGAGTCAGAGTGCACGAAAGCCTGCTTCTCGCTCTGGCAGCAGAAACCTCAAATGTTTCTTAAATCAGACGCATCAAATACTCTCAGCTCCATGTGGACTTTGATTTTCTTCTGCAGAGTTTCTGAAGCCTGCAGATAAAGCGATGTAAGATATCCTGCCAGAGCCGTAAAGCTTCAAACTACTTAGAATCATAGAATCATAGAATCTTCATGGTTGGAAAGGACCTTTGAGATCATCGAGTCCAACCATACACACACACAAAAAACCCCTACAATCTCTGTCGCTAGAGCACGCCATGAGGTGCCAAATCTACACGTTTCTTAAATACCTCTAGGGATGGGGACTCAACCACCTCCCTGGGCAGGCTGTTCCAGTGCCTGACCACTCTTTCAGTAAAGGAATTCTTCCTAATACCTAATCTAAACCTCCTCTGATGCAACTTCAGAACATTTCCTCTGGTCCTGTCATGATTCACCTGGGAGAAGAGGCCAACACCCACTTCTCTACAACCTCCTCTCAGGTAGTTGTAGAGGGCAATGAGGTCTCCCCTCAGCCTCCTCTTCTCCAAACTAAACATGCCCAGTTCCCTCAGCCTCTCCTCATATGGCTTGGTCTCCAGACCCCTCACCAGCTTGGTAGCTCTCCTCTGGACACACTCCAGCACTTCAATGTCCCTCTTGTACAGAGGGGCCCAGAACTGAACACAGTACTCGAGGTGAGGCCTCACCAGTGCCGAGTACAGCGGCACCATCAGTTCCCTACTCCTGCTGGCCACACTATTCCTGATACAAGCCAGAATGCTGTTGGCCTTCCTGGCCACCTGGGCACACTGCTGGCTCATGTTAAGCTGGTTGTCCACCAGCACCCCCAGGTCCTTTTCTGCTGGGCAGCTTTCTAGCCACTCTTCCCCAAGCCTGTGGCGTTGCTTGGGGTTGTTGTGACCAAAACGCAGGACCCGGCCCTTGGCCTTATTAAACCTCATACAATTGGCCTTGGCCCATTGATACAGCCTGTCCAGGTCCCTCTGTAGAGCCTTCCTACCCTCAAGCAGATCAACACTCCCACCTAGTTTGGTGTCGTCCACAAACTTACTGAGGCTGCAAACTTCAAACTATACAAAAAAAGACGACTGGTTTTCAGCAGCCTATCTGGATCACCTGGCTGGATTAAGCATGCGTAAATCCCTCTACCTTGCAGGGTAAAACTTAATGAATTCGCACATTTTGTGATGGTTGAAACACGAGCCAGCCCAGTGTGAACAGCTGGAAGCATTAATGTACAATAATGCAAAAGGCAGTCAAATACATTATAATGACTGTCACTCAGTCAGCAGTAGCTGTGTAATGTGAATAAGAAACACATTAAATCTGTTCTAAATAATTGGCACTATGTGTTTATATAGGACTAGAGTTGCATATTAAAACACACCTGATTTATTCTTCATAAGCAATGAGTATTTACTACATCTGTGATGGCTGTATAGATTCAAACCTCATTTTTTAAAATGATTAATTGGTATTTAATTAGCATGCATTACCATTCCAGTTATAGACATCCTAGTTGTGAATGCAAATATAATTCTAATAATTACATAACTAGTTATGCTTTCAAGAGCCTAATACATAATGCAGTGCAGACAGCTTCCCTTGCCAGAGAAAAATCACATGTAACACATACAGAGTAACATTTAAAAAGTGCTTCAATTCTCTTTTCAAAATGGACTTGGGTCTAAACCAAGAATTTTTAGGCTTTCTACTGCTCGAGTGCAAAATTTATGTGCCACTGCCCTTCTCAAACCCAGCTACATAGCCCCACAAGCATTTTTGTTCCTGCTGGTTGGCACGTGCAAGGCCACACAAGACCACACCAGACTGCTAAGGGCTTGATCGGTGCCGTACCTCAAGCTGATCCCGTGAGGATCCAAGGTGGGGTTCCTCATCCAAGAGCTCCGTTTGGCGGCGTCCAGGAGAGTACCTGCAGCCCGGGGCAGGTCGGACTATCCATCCCACCTGGCTCGAACGCTTCCTTAGGGGGTTTGCCATTCTGCTCCCTCCTCTCTGGGGCCTCATAACAGCAATGGGAAACTAAGACGTGGGATCCCTGCAGCAGATGTGGCTTTGACAGCCAATAACATGGGGTTTCACAGCCTGAGCAGAGGGAACTATGACAGGTCAGGACTTGTTGCTGACAAGATCACTACAATAATGTTCAACCCCTTTCCTGCCCTGTCATCGGCAGCTCCTTTTTCAGCCACTTTCTGCAATACATGCATAAACCTCCACCCATGTGGAGGCTGTCTAATGAGCCTGAGCACTGAACAAGGAGCTGGGAGCTGCACAGGGACACTGGAGGGTTGCACTTGGCATCTGTTTTACAGCTTGGACCCCCAAAATTGTTTCAGTACCTAAATCCCAGTGATTTTCAATCAAATGTATGATCCTACATCTCTAAGTCCTTTTAAAGAAAATAAAATAAAGCCTTTTAAAAGCACATTAGGCAGCTTGGAAAGACCTTTACATAGGCACACGTTCTAGGAGTAATGAAATTGCCTGTCTGAGGATCATCACAGCGGCTGGAAAAGGCTCTTCCTTTCGCTAAGATATGCCTTTGTTATACTACTTGTAAGGCAGCTGCTTCTTTCAAATGCCCAGTTGATGTGTGAGGTTCTGGAGATGCGTGTTTGAATCTCAGCCAAGTAGCAGCGCTGTGACACCTCAAGGATTCAGCAGAGGTGGCCCCTTCAAACGATGTGCCAGGACAACTGCCAAACATGAGCCAACACCTCAGCACTTCTCCGGGAAACAAATGCTCATATAGTCTCCTTCCCTTTGGTGGTGTGTTAATTCAAAGTGGCAGCGCAGAGAACAACCCTGGGGCCACTGGCAGCACAAAGACTAGGTGAATCAAGTAATAACACTCAGTGCTTGCATTCATCATTTTACCAATATCTAAGAAAAGTCTCTAATACTCACTCTGAATCCCAGTGGTTCTGTCAGATACTCTCCCAATGTCTTTCAACTCCATGCTACCAACACGGAGATGTTTCTGAATGGGCTAGGAAGGGACAGGGGGGAACAGAGCTCTTTGGGAAGTGAACGCCACCACGTCTTCTTCTATTCCTCCCACTCAGGGAAGATGCTCCAGCCCACAGCTCACCAGCATGGACCCTGAAAGAGAAAGTCAATTATTTCCCCTGGCAGAGAATACCTATCTTCTACCTATCCCTCATCCAAGCTATAAGGGGTACAGTAAGACTCTTTTTCGGCAGCCAAACCTCCCGCAGTACTGATAGGTAAAACCGCACATCCTCCCTCTGAGCACTGAGGAAGGCAGAGAAATCCCAGCCCCCTTTCTGCACTTCAGCAAAAAAATCCACCCCCTAATTGGTGGCTGTGAAGAAAAACCATCAGCTCCAATTCTTTATTCCAACACCACCTCCCATCCGTTCTTTCCAAAGTCCCACACCTCACATACACATGTTTCTGGCCCCATTTTTGCCAACGTAGAGTTATTTCTACTTCTACCTGTAGCTCAGGGTACAAGAACCCTTCTGCAACACTGTACAGGACTAAACAACAATCCTGCTTCCAAGTCCAGGTACATCTCGCAAGAAGATGAATACACTTGTGTCTCTAATCAGAAGCCTAGAAAAAGAGATTTCTGTATCTTAGGCCAAAGACATACAACCTCCTTTCAACCTCCCCACTGTTAGGTGGGAGTTTGCAGCTCGGTGGGAGGAAGAGGGGACCGGAGCCACTGGCCTCGGTGCACCCCAGAGCACCCTACAGCTGCAGCTAATGGGTGCGAAAAGGCTGCATTTGTCAGTCTGACAAAAACAACCCCGAGATGCGGCATTTTCTCTGAGTTCAGTGACTCCCCACGCGGAGCTTCCTCTCCCCGAGCAATGCTCCAGCAGCCCTTTATCCGGATCTCTCCGCTTCCCACCGACAGGAACAAAAAGCCCGAAGCTATTCAGCTGCGCTGACCAGGCTTTCCCACCCCGGACTCTGCCTGTGAGATGTTTATCTTTCATTTCTCCTGTTGAGCCCAGCGCAGGAAAAGCCTGCTGAAGATAAATCCCCTCTTTTTTAAACGTTAAATTTTAATAGAAGTAGTTTTTACTCGAAGATTTGCTGATCACTCATGGAGAATCATAAAGCCTTTGGTTTATAAACAATTGCACTTGGATTGTCTGGTCTCTCTTTTTGTCATGCCTCCCTCTTTATCTTCTAGAGGTTACTGAAGTGGCTTCCATCAGCTATCGCTCAAAAGAACCATTTGATCGTGCTTGTTCAATGCAGCCACACATCTCTGTATCATCGCTGCCAGAGTCGTCCTGACAGTCATTAGCAAACAAATGCCTGACCACCATATGCAGTAGCAAATTTACCGCGGGAAGGATGACAGAAGGTAGGAGAGCTCTTTATGGGTCCCACATTTGTGCCATACCACTTGCCCAAATGGGGAAAAAGAGGTTTCACCCTATTTTGGCATGGCTGCAGGAATGCATTGACTCCGCAAATACTGACTCAGCCTTGGAGATACGTTCTTCGCATCAAACCCACCACCCAGGGAAGCGTGCATCAATACAGTGTCTCTTCTGGAGACACCTAGACAATCACAGTGCCCAGGACCACCAACCCCCCCTTTACCCATCCTAGGTACATTTTATATTTAAAGGAAGCATTAACATTGCATGTTTTGAGAGCAAATGCCTATGAATTATTGCAGACAGTTAAAGCAAAGGCACGAATTCCCATCAGGAAGGAAGGAATAGTTTTATGGCTGCAAAGCTTTGTGGAGCCAGGAACATGCCCACTGCAATGTGAGCTGATCATACGGCACAGCAGATTTTGATGTTCTGTTTGCCATATGTCACGTACTTCAGAGCTTTTGTGCAAACCGCCAGGAGACAAGAAAAACATACTATTACTGGGGGAAAATTAAATATTCCATTTTCTAGACAAACTGTAGGGGCCTGAGCTCTGGGCTGTCTTCAGTAATAAAAGTATTAGTGTTTTTACATAAATATGCTGGTCCAGTTCCAGGCTGATTAGTAAAGAATTGTAAATGTACCTGGCTATCCGCAGCCTGCAGGGAAAAAGCTGTGCTCCTAGTGGTTAGTTCTTAAGTCTTTGAGTTTCTGAACACTGGTTTTCTGATTGTCTACAAGTTGCCATGAAATTAAAAAAATGGGTCCAACCCCCTCCAGGAAACAAACAAACAGATCCCCCTGGTTCCTTTATCACCGTGCCTCTCTGGTGCTTCTGCTTATCCTCATCATCCTCCAGCCCGCACGGTGACACGCAGGAGACAGTCCCTGGGGACCAAACCTCTCCGGCTCGGCGTGACTGAGGAGCTGGCAGCAGCTGGTGGCACACGGCCATGGCATCCTGCAGCTTCTCAGGCACGGTCCCTCCGCCCAGGGAGCCCGGCCGGCTCCCAGTCCCACGGGAGCTCAGGCAGCACAGCACTGCGCAGCCCCAGGTGGGAAAACAACTGGGGCGATGCTGTTTTGAAGATAATTTCAGGACTGGAAGTAGAGTACGCGAAGTAAATCCTCTGCTCTGTTTGGTCAAGGCTTTTAAAAATCAAGTTTAACGCAGATCTAAAGAGAGACAAAGTCTGATCCAAAGGCAATGGAAAAATTGGAACAAAGCGGACTTCATTGCTCTCACTAAAGCCTATATAAGTACCCACCCAGCTGGAGTTTTCACTGGCTGAAATCCCCTTCAGCAGCAACATCTGACAGTGATAGACTCTGACACGTACCCTCAAATAATTAAGCCAGAGAAACATTAGAATAAAAAAAAACCAAATAGTTCTCAGCTTCCCCAGAAGCTCTAAGATCTGGAGGCAAAACTCATCTTATGGATAAAACTGGCAGCAATAAGAGTCCCCGGCTGGTGCTGCCAGGCTGCTCGTGGTCTCCTTTCCTGCATAACACCCCCCCCTGCACGGAGCATCCCTCCGAGGAGCTTGGGAGGAATAAATCTATAGCGGGAGGTAGATAATGAGGAGAGAAATGAGTAAGCGGAGGCGAGTGGGTTCGAGTCACTCACACAGCTATCACCCTCCCCCCGCGAGCTGTGCCAGGAGTCAAAGAGCGCTCTGGGTGCTGCCATGCGATGCTCCGAGTGCGGTTACTGCTGGAAGAGGTTTAAATAATCCATCCTGAAAAGGATGCTGCGCTGCCAGCCTTCAAGGCAGACTCACCGCTCAGTTCAAACATCCCCAAAGCTGGACCCAGCTCTGGTCTGAACCTCTGCTCAGAGGAGGGGGTACGAGTTCTTGTTTGGTGTTTAATCGCCAGCTTCCTCCAAAAACCACTGAAATCCAGGGAAAAGCTCCCGCTGACTCAAGTGAGCTCTGACCCAGACACTAAGCAGGAGGCTTGACTGGGAATTGTTTCTCTGGTGAAAGGAGATTCCTTGGGCTTCCACCCTTTTCTCACGTCTGTCAAGAGTTTTTATATAATTCTTATAAAACCAAGATGAAAAAACACCCGTTTTCCTATTAACCGTTCCTCCAAAAGCGAGCAAGAGTTTCCCTCTCAGCCATGCAGGGTCGCCGTTCCCGCAGCAGCCACCCGCTCCCCATCAGCTCCTCCTGCAGCCACTCTCCTGAAACGCAGACCGTTCACCTGAAGGTAATTTCTCTGTGTGGACAGGGAAAAATTGCAAAAGCCAGGAAATAAAAGAGAGCTTCCAGTATCTGAAGCCCGTTATTCACAAGAGGCTGAGTTGTGGTGATGAAAGCAAGCCGAAGGTTTTGCGTACTCCGAGTGGAGTTTAGACTGTAGAAAGAGCTGATCCTTCTTTGCATTTTTTTATAGAAAATATCTTTTTTTGTAGAAAGAGCTGATCCTTCATTGCATCCTGGGATGCATCAAAAGAAGCATGGCCAGCAGATCCAGAGAAGTGATTCTCCCCATCTACTCTGCTCTGGTGAGACCCCACCTGCAGTACTGTGTCCAGCTCCGGAGCCCTCAGCACAAGAAGGACATGGACCCATTGGAGCAGGTCCAGAGGAGGCCATGAAGATGCTGCGGGGGCTGGAGCCCCTCTGCTGCGAGGACAGGCTGAGAGAGCTGGGGTTGTTCAGCCTGGAGAAGAGAAGGCTCCGCAGAGACCTTAGAACCCCTTCCAGTACCTGAAGGGGCCTACAGGGAAGCTGGGGAAGGGCTGTTTGCAAGGGCATGGAGCGACAGGACGAGGGGCAATGGCTTTAAACTAGAGCAGGGCAGGTTTAGATGAGACATTAGGGAGAAGTTCTTTACACTGAGGGTGGTGAGACCCTGGCCCAGGTTGCCCAGAGAGGTGGTGGAGGCCCCATCCCTGGAGACATTCCAGGACAGGCTGGATGAGGCTCTGAGCAACCTGATCTAGTTGAAGATGTCCCTGCTGACTGCAGGGGGGTTGGACTAGATGGCCTTTAGAGGTCCCTTCCAACCCAACACATTCTATGATTCTTCGGGGGAGAAATTCACAGATACAAATGCTGTACTTTTTCCCTCAGTAGAATGGGGTACTTGATGTGACTAAAAGCCTTCCTACCTTGAACGAAAACAAACCAAGCACCAAAAGCAGCACTGCACAGAGCATGCGACTTCCAGAGCTTCTTCAGCAACACAAAAGGTAACTCAGGTTGCCAAATCAAACCTGCTGCTGGCCCTGGCCATGCCCCGTGCTCTTTGGGTCACATCTCTGCCAGCTGTTTGGCACCGTCACTGCAGTGCAGATCCTGTGTTGTATAATAACAAAAAAAAAAACCCCCTCCGGGAGCCAGTACTGTCTCCTTTGTACTCGCATGCATGGTGAAGAAGGATGATTTTTATTAAATTTTTTTTCAGTGTGCAATTCTGTCTTTAAGGAGGGGGAGAAGGAGTTCAAATCTAAGGGTAATGGTGGTTTGAGTTTCCACAGGAAATGACTTGGGGTTATTAACATGTATTTTTTCCGTTGTAAAATGATCTCTTCTCAAATGCTCTAACACAAGGAGAAGATCCTAAAAATCCTGCCAGAGCCCTTACTGCTCAAAGTCCCTATAACAGCACGCAATTTACACTCTTCCTCTCCTGCAAAAACCAAGGACAAAGCCTTTGATCTCCCGCCTTTTCTCGTGGCCCGCTGTAGTCTCTGCCAGGTATAATCTTCAGCACTGACGATCTTGGGCTTATTGCGGCATTCTGAAGAAGCTTGGATGGCTTTGGATGTACGAGAGGTGAGGAGCAGATTTTCTGGACTCAAATTTATTAGGTGGTTGCTTGCAATTATATGAACTTGGACTCAGCAGCCCTGGCTGTGCCTTGCTGTAGGAAGCCTGCAGCATGTCTCCTTGGGTAGCCAGCCCCACCGGCCAGATTCTCCGTGGGGTCAAATCCATGCGGCATCTCAGACCGTCCGCTGCCAGTGACTTGACTCTCCACAGGTGGCAGCAGGGAAGAGAGCGTGACACACTTGCTCAGGAGCGCTGTGGTTGAGAGGTACAAACAAGTCCCTCCTATGTCCCTTATATCTGGGAGGGCTTTTAAAAACCCCACTCAACGACATTGCTAATATAACACTGCCTGAAACCTGTGACATGGCCTTCTTCAGAGATCTTGGAGAGGGTGCAGGTTCTCTCCAGTGACTCCTCCAGCGCTAGGACATCGGCCTCTTAAACATCTGAGTGGGGAGAGAGAACTCTATAATTAAATTACATGTGTAAATTTAAATTTAAGGGCATGTTCAACTGTATAAGACAGATGTAAACCTAAGTGTTAATGACAAGCTTTCAGAAGTGGTGGATGAAATTTGCTTTCGCTTATAGCTTTGCAGATCGGGAGTGACTCCACTGAGCTTAGTGGGTGATGCTGTGCATGGCCCATGGTTTTAAGTAATCCTTTGCACCTGAGTGAAGGATCTGGTTCAGAAACAATTTCAAAGACAGATGAAGATTGTATATTATTGCAGAGCGTAAACATTGTTCCAATGAGATTCAATTGCCAAACTGCAGAGATTATGTATTAGCGTGTTAGTAACCTGAGAAAAGGTTCTGCGTGGCGAACACTATTGAGTTAAGCAATGCAGCCAAATCCATCTCTGGGCATCCCACGGGATATTATGCTGCAGTTGCTTTCGATACCTCTTTGTCATCCATTTCCACTACAACATTACATTCCATTTACAGGCTCTAAACTAACAGATGATAACTTTGAGCCTCTAAATTCAGGATTAAGAAATGAATGTATGGATCTCATCTGACAGCACGTGTTTGGGATCTAACAAACTTCACCCTTGGGCTTCTCCAGAGCCATCTCAATCTCTGCCTTTCTCACGTGGATGCTGTATCAAGACCTCTCTGAACTTGGCCAAAGCTAAATACTTTCCTGATGCTTTGCCAAGTGATCGGTTAAGCCTTTTCACTTCCTGCTGAGCAGGAATCCGACGGGAAGGGCAGTGGCCCTGTGGTGACAGGGCACAAGAACCTCGAAAGAAACAGGGGTGCTGGCCTGGCCAGAATTAGCCCAACTAAAAGCAACCCCATCCAAAGGCTGGATCTGTGCACCACAGCATTGGTGCACTCAGACCTGACGGATGCCGAGAAGGGGGCAAAGGCGGCATTTCACATGTTCCCCACCCTGAACTGCAAAATCCACTCTCAGCTACAAAATTCCACCCAGAAGGCGCTTCAGGAGGACAAGAGCTTACGGTGACAGTCCCTAACAGGGAGCCTCTGCTTCCAAACACTCGCTGCCTCCCTCTTGCCCAGCCAGCACTTAGTTTTGAAGCCTGTCACAGCTGAATGGAGCAATGAGAGATGCCTTTCAATTCGCCAAGACTACAGCTTTCAGCTGCCCACCATCTACACTCTGACCTTCATAACCAGACAAAGGAACACCGGCTATTCACCGAGTAAACCAAGGGGTTTATAAAAAAAGACATTGGACGTGGCTACTCAAGTAGCCCTCATCATCTAGACTGCTATTATCTACTTCTTAATGAGCCAACAATTTTGTTAGGAAATTCTAAAATTAGGCACCGAGCACCTGAAAAAAATTCCTATTCAAAAACACAATAAAATGCAAAATGGAGCTATATTTTAAGATGGCCGGGTGTGGTTTTGTGCATTAGCACAAATGCCTCCAGAGGGGAAATTTTGCACACAAGGTACATTATTAATCATTTTCATATCAACACTTTTTAGATATTCCAAGGAAAACCACATGGGGATTAACAGATTTTGAGGTTCATAAAAGACAATTTGCTCCTTGATGACTTGGCTTTGTGTGCAGTGTGTCCCTGAAGACTTTTTCTGACAGTAAGTCTGCACCAAGCTCCATATTTCTATTTGATTAAAATACATCTTCCAGAAAGGCACTTGCAGTCTTTACTTAGGCATCTGGAGAAATGGAAAATCCACCACTTCTTCTGGTAGCTTGTCACCCACACTGCTGAAAAATGTGTATCTTCTGTACACAGACAAACAGAAAACATCAGTATTCCAAGACTCCTGCGTGGTCCCCTTTCTAATTCTCATTGATCACAGTTGTTGTACGCTCCAGACGCAATTCCACCAGGCATCGGGTGCCACGTCGGTTCTCGCGGGCGTGCAGAAGGGACTCGGTGCGTTGTGAGGGCAGAGCAGAGGAAAGGAGAAGCGCCGCTTGCTCAGAGAACAGGCTTCGCTCTGCTGCAGAACGACTTCAGGCAGCAAACTCTTTTCTAAGAGTTTAATAGGAGCAAGTTCCCATGGCTACATGTGAGTATCCTACATGTTTAAGAAAACAAGCATCTCGTGGACCCACTAATGCTTAGTGCTGCTCAATTCAATATCCTTCTACTGGAATGAAAAAAGGGAGGTTGAAATTAAGTGTTTACTAAACAGATTAAGTATTTCTTTGTTTAGAAGAACACACCGCTCTGCTTATCTCTACCATCTCATGTGATCACCCAAAACAAATCAGGTAACATGGCAAGACAACAAGCTATCTATTCTGTTCCCTTTTGGCCCTCTGTCCTGGCCAAAAAACAAAACAGTGCAGAGAACAGCTTCAAAACAAAGAGGAGAGGGGACTCTCTCTGCAAAAATTGTGTGCAACCTAATTCTCAGAGACGATCTATTTATGCCAAGCCCGGATCTTACTCGGAGTCTGTGGCAGTCAATCCCCCTGACTGCCATGCAGGCAGGATTTGGCCCCGCTAAAGCATCCGCCCGCATTCCCAGCTGCCGGGCCCAGCTGCCACAGAGGAATGCAGGGCTGCCGAGGGCGCTGGCATGGGACGCAGCCCCAACTTCCAGTGAAAAAAAAAAAGTAAAAAAAAAAATCTCCATCTCAGCGCCTGGATCTAAACTTTGCAGTGCAATAGCTGAATCCGATAAAGCATACCCCTGCCTGACAATAATTCAATTTAGATTCTCCTCCCTCACCAGCATTCAAATCATGTTTGAACCAGCTACTTTGTTGAATATGGCTTTAAACATCTGAAGGGTTTTGTAAAGAGACACATAAATTCATGAACAGTATGAATAGGAAAGCAGAGTTACGCTTAGGTGTGTTAACTTTGCAGCTAATTACAACCGAGTATTCAATACAATGTTTTTATAGGGCTGAATCCAGCTCCTACGAGTCAACAAGAGTTTCACCACTTTGCAGGATGCCACAGGGAATGAGATGACAGTTTGCACAAAAGCACTGTGAGGAGGGATTAAAACAAGCAAATAAACACATAGCAGTCATTTCAGCACTCTGGTATAAGCAGAAATGTTTGAAGGCATAAAAGCCAGTTAATTCCTATTGGAAATCAATGGGAGCTGAGGAAATACAGCACATGTACCCCTGGAAAGCTGTCCTTTCACTATGGATTGCCCTAATCTCTGCTTTCTCTAAAGTAAGATTGAAATGTAAGGCTCTCATTGATTTTGCAACTGTCCCCAGATTTCTTATCTAACTGTTTGGAAAAGTTGCCATCTGTAAACCTCATTCATCACACGCTGTACTTCACCCTCTTCAGGTGCATCAGTTGTCACTAAAGCTCAAATTTAGATCTGACCATAGCGTTGCCACGCTATTCAGAGCAAAATTCAAACTACAAGCTACTTCCAGCAAGAAAAGAGGCTATTTCAGCCCCGGGTTTGTATCCAGCTCCACCTAAGCCTGTCTCTGGGTATATCTGAAACACTACTGCTGTCTACCTGAGACACCCGGGCTATCTCCAGTTCTCCCCGTTGCCCACCGAGATTTCTTTGACCGATGACTTGAAGCAAAGCACCGAGTTCCCATCGCCGAAGGGAAAAGCCAAATGACAGCAGAGGGGCCGGGAAAACTTTTTAGGAAGCTCCCAGCGCCTATATCTGCCTGGCGGCTTCTGTTTCGCTGCGGGTTGCGGGGTGGGGGAGTGTGTGTAATTGGGCACGGAGAGCTTCAAGTTTGCCCCCAGCTCGGGGACCCCGTCCCTCCCGGTCCGTTTATCCCCAGCTCGGGGAACTCGTCCCCGCCGGGTTCCCCCCAGGGTCCCCCCCGGTCCGTTTGCCTCCAGATCGGGAAGCCCGTCCCCGCCGGGTCCCCACGGGGGTGTCCCCCCAATGTCCGTTTGCCCACAGCTCGGGGACCCCGTCCCCTCCGCGTCCCCACCGGCATGTCCCCCCTCCCCGCTCCGGACCCCTCCGCCCCGTCTCCGCAGCTGCCGCNCCCATGGAGCCCAACGGGACGGCGGCGGCGGGGGGCAACGCCTCGGCGGCGGCGGCGGGGGGCGGCGGCGCCGGGGGTCCCCCCGGGGGCGGCCCGCTGCTCATCCCCTCGGCCTTCGGGACGGTGCTGTCGGTGATGTACGTGGCCGGGGTGGCGGGCAACGTCTACACGCTGGTGGTGATGTGCCACTCGGCGCGCTGCGCCGCCCCCATGTACAGCTCCATCGTCAGCCTGGCCCTGGCCGACCTCCTCTACCTCTCCACCATCCCCTTCATCGTCTGCACCTACCTGGCCCAGGACTGGTACTTCGGGGACCTGGGGTGCCGCATCCTGCTCAGCCTGGACCTGCTCACCATGCACGCCAGCATCTTCACCCTCACCCTCATGTGCACCGAGCGCTACCTGGCCGTCACCCGGCCACTGGACACCCTGAAGCGGTCGCACGGCTACCGGAAGGTCACGGCAGGGGCCGTTTGGTCAGTCTCGCTGCTCCTTACTCTGCCCATGATGCTGATGGTCACCTTGACTGAGGGGGGCAAGGCAGAGGGCAAGGTGAAGCGGATGTGTGCGCCCACCTGGAGCGTGGACGCCTACCGGACCTACCTGACGGTGCTCTTCAGCACCAGCATCATGGCCCCGGGAATCATCATTGGCTTCCTCTACACGCGCCTGGCCAGGACCTACCTGGAGTCCCAGAGGAACCCCCCCCACAAGGAGAAGAGCAAGAGATCCCCCCGACAGAAGGTCCTCATCATGATTTTCAGCATCGTGCTGGTCTTCTGGGCCTGCTTCCTGCCATTTTGGATCTGGCAGTTGGTGCGACTCTACAGCAGCTCCCTGCAGCTCACCACCCAAACCCAAAAGTGCATTAACTACCTGGTGACCTGCCTGACCTACAGCAACAGCTGCATCAACCCCTTCCTCTACACCCTGCTCACCAAAAACTACCGGGAATACCTGCGCAACAGGCACCGCAACTTCTACAGGTTCACATCTTCCTTTCGCAAGAGGGGCTCCAACCTGCAGTGCTCCTGGGGACGGTCCATGTCCTCCAGCAACCAGTACGACTACAGCTCGGAGGCCCTGGGCATGGCCACGCTGAAGGACAAGTGAGGGAGAGGAGGCGCTCCAGAGACACCAGGACCAGCAGAGCGTCTGGCCAAGGTAGGGCTTTGGGACCCCTTAGCCCTGCAGGGTCCTCAAAACTCATTTCTGGTGGTCACTATGTAGTTAGGGGCAAGAAGTTGCATGAACCCAAGTCCTGTGAGATGCGGTTGAATTTTCGTCTGGCTTCAGGCTGTCAGGGGGGTTCTGCTGGGAGCAAGCAGCCAGCCAGGACAAATCCTTGTGGGTTTTGGGTGCAGAAGATGAGGTGGACACTTTCTTCAGTTCTGCCGCAAATTCTTTTCACAGTTGGCTGAGTTTTGCCCAGCTCCAGCTCTGCACCGTTTCTCCTGTGTGGTTTCTCAGTGCTGTCCTCAGGCTACAGCTGGGTCAGATCCACAAAAGTCTGAAATTGTCCTGGTATTGCTTAATTTAGCTGCAAGCCTCGGGTTTGCCCTTTATATTGTCTGTTTCTAGAGTGTGTAAAAAGACCTTTAAGCCCCTTTTCCTATTTCCTGTTACATTATTGTGCACTACAGTTTCATCAAGCTTAAAGTCTCTATTTTAAAATTCATTGCAGCAGCACTTCGAACTCCAAGCATTCAAAAACCACAAGGTAAGCTGTCAGAAACCACAGGATTACCTAAAAAAAAAACCCTTGTAATTTTCTAAGGTTTCTACCTAAGGTGATTTGAATTTGCCACTGATTTTTTTTTTTTTTAAGTTGGTCCCTTTCTCAACAGGGCTTGAAAAACTGAAAATTTACCTGGGAAAGAAAGAAAATTGTCCTATAATCCTATCACTCAAAGACCCGAGGCTCTAAGAAAAATGACTGAATCCTGTATCATTAAACTCATCATAAAAGGGACAAATTTATTCATGACATTTCATCAAAAGCTTTTTGCCTCAATGTATTTGTTCATTTTCTTCCCACTTAGCGTCTCATAGCAAACCTTCACCACAGATGCTAGGGATGCCTGTAAGCATTTAAACAATTGTAAAACCTCAATTTATAAAATAAATGCCCATTAAAAAGTGGACCGTCACCAGGTTTCCCCTGGCATGGTCTCTTCACCCAGCTCGGGGGGAGTGTATTTACCGGGGTATTTACAGCTGCCGTACCCAGCTGTTCTCTGGAGAGCTCATGTATGTGGGGATGAAGTTGGGTTCAATATTCCTCTTTCCTGCTCTGGGACAGACTCTGGGGATAAGTAAAGCACGGTACGAGGTGCATAAACTATTGCCAGCAGCTCGCGATGCCCAGGGGCTTTGAAACAGCAGGCAGTTGCTTAAGGAACAGTCATTTCCACTTTCTTATGGCGTACCCTGACGCAATCCGCTCGAGAGGCGTCCCGCTCTGGCCCCGCAGTGTCACTGGGGTCCTGTGTCCTCGGGTGATCCTCTCCTGTCACACGCCAAACTTTAGGGTGCGTTTGTGCTACAGCAGAGACACGCAGCGCCGACACCGCAGCCAAGGGTTGGGAGCAGAGCACAGGGCACAGCAGCAGGAAAATAAACTCTTCAGGGCACATGTTGGATGGAGACCGGGGAAGCATGTTCCTGTGCCGGCAGTCAGGCGTTCTTCTTACAGATGCTGTTGTTGGGGTGCTGTTCAGGGAGGGGAAAGTAAGTGACTCACCTTAGAACCGCTTGTATTGCTTTTAACCACAGGACTGCCTTCGAAATGCTGGTGAGCACTTTGTCATGTTCCAGTATTGCGTATTCTACCAAGCTGGGCAGTATAACTAGACCTATAAATAGTATAAATAGATCTAATGGTGCCCATTTCCTTAGGAAATAGGGGGACTAACCCACAGTTCACATTGGCAATTGGCAGGGAGAGCGGGCTTCGACAGTTTTTAGGAACAATTTTCAGGAACTAATTCATTTTTTAATTATTCATTCTGAAGTCATTGTTACTTTCCCAATGCTTCCCATTTCCGAGGCTGGAAGTCACTCCCCTGTAAGAATAACAAAGATAAGCCTGAACTCAAAAGGCGGTGTGGGAAGGCAGGAGTACGTGCGTCATCTGCGAGGGCTGCTCCGCCGTCCTGCTCTCGGGGAGCATCACCCTGCGGCCGGACAGGCACCCTGGCAGAGCCCAGCATGGCTGCATCCCTTCCAGGTGATGCACGTGCCGTGTGCCCACCTCTGAGACAAAAAAAAAAAAATATTATTTCCTTATGGCTATAGAAAGAAAAACCCACCTTCATTTGGATCCTGACCTGACACCGTACTGATGTGTCTTGACTTCCATTGCCTGGCCTGAGGAGAAGGTCCTTGGAAAGCCACTTACCCACCACAGCGCTACAAGGCTGCTATAGGATGGATGATTATGTATACCTATTGACAGGTATGAAAGGAGAAGCAGATGATGGAAGAGCTGTAGAGGTATCAAAAAGAGTTATAGGGAATACTCTTTCTGCTTTAAAAAACCCCACATTAAAACATCAAAGGCCAAACAGTCTAAAAACCTAGTTATTAATAAGAAAGGGAAGCTGACGAGGAGTCGTGCCTAGAAAAAAAGGGATGAAAACGCGGAGCAGATGAGCTCTACGCTCTAACCTAATGCGGGGATACGCAAACAGAAGGGACTGATTTGGGGTATGCTTCCCAAGACGTCCCATCAGTCCTCAGAAGAGATTCTGCTGCTCTGCTCAGCGTCACGAGTGACGCGTAGGGGATGTGCTTTTTGTGCCACGTCGTCAGAGCATTAAACATCAAAGGGTTGATGGAGGAGCATCCAGATGAAAGGCAAAATATTGGATATTTGTCACTCAACAGGTTTTTCAACCAGTATGTGCTTCAGCCCGGTGCCATCCCAGCGCTGCTCCACTCTGCCATCAGGCTCTGGGAAACCCGTACAAGGTTACTCTAACGAGGGAACAAGTGAATTTGATGACACCCACCAAGCATGTCGTTGGGGCAGAGGAGTGCCCATTTAACACGCAAAACTGGCCAGCAATTGCAAGATGCTGCTGTGTGTGATGAGCGACGGCTCCTCAGCACGACACGGTGCAGAGCTTTGCAAACACGGCTCCTCAGGAGCCGCTCATACTCCCGGGGACCAGAGCTCAATTTAAAAGAGTAATTACATAAACAACATCCCTCTTATTGTCCCATCAGACCAGTTAAACTGCCAAAAGTCAGTAGGTTTGACCCACTTCATAAACACCCCGCAAGAGCAGATGTTTTTAACTGAGTTCCTTGTGTCTGCAACTGGGCAAGCCTTGGCTCTTCTGGGTGTCCTCATAGCTTGGAAATGAGGAGACAGTCTTCATGGATCTTCCTTTAACAACAAAACCAAATTAATCTGGTAGTTGGCTTTGGAAGGGGATTGCTGCTGCCTGTCCATAGCACAGAGTCCTGTCTGGGGCTGACACAACCTTTAAGTTACCCGTAAACTTTGCCTGTGGCGGACCCAGCGTATTCCGGGGAGGGCATTGGGTTGGCTTTAGTAGGATCTCAGCATTCATAACCACATCTCCCTGCGTACAGGCCATGCAAAACTGTGGTAGAGCAGCTCGGGCTATTTTCTACGCGAGGGAGAGGTATTACCTGTCCTCGACACTGGAAGGGATGAGTCAGGACTACCCAAAATAATGAGATTAAACCCACACCTTTCTGCCGCAACCAGAGGGTGCAAAAGCGTCTGAAAATTGAGATAGACACAAACCCAGAATCTAGATGATGGGACTTTGCAAACTGTACGGATCTTGTCACTTATGGTAAATCTGAAGCGTCTCAGGCCAGGGCTGAAATAACAACAGGAAAGTCAGTCGGGCTGTAACTGAGCAAAATGTGGTGATTTCTGCGAAAACAATTTTACTTTTGCTATTCTCCTGCATTCCAAGAAAGCAATGAACGTCTACCCTGGGATCATTTATCATACCCAAATCATTGTAATCCTGAGGTTTTTAATGTGGGGTTTTTTTATTAGAAATGATATTTTGCTGCATTTAGTGACACAGCTAGTCCTTCAGCAAAATGGGAAATGGTAATTTTAGGGAAGGCAACAGCGTTTTGTTATTGGGGCAGTGGTTGTCACTGCAAAACTCCAGATATGCTTTACCCGAAAGAAAATAGTTTAATCACTAGAAGATCTTTTCCAACACCCCTTAGGGTTTAGGTTTGATGACAAAAAAAACCCCAAAATCACAAACAACCCAGACTGAAAGAAACACAGTTTCATCCAGAGTGCTCTTCCCGTCCTTTAATCTAAGGTAGCGGCTGCTGCAGCAATGGCAATTTTTCTGCTTTCACTTGAAAGGAGAAAACGCTGGTTTTTTGTGGGACAAGTGAGAATAGTTGTTTTCCCCAGACACAGGAGAATCCATTTGAACCTTACTGAATTTTTGAAGCCTTTACATTCAACCACACATTTTTGATCATCTTTCTCCTCACTTTGTAAAACCGAATTTGCAATAAACGCTCGAAAGCCCCACATTACAATTTAAACATGAGCGCGGGCAGATCATTAACATTTTAGCTCCTATTTTAGCAGTCGTGTTTGGTGCTCAGCGTGTGACCGAACGCCAGGGAAGCCAGTGAAATAAGGTGATTTTATGAGCACTTTGTACCTTGGGCAGCACAAACCACACGGCTTGCGTTAAGCGAGGAGAACAGGCGGGATGCCTGAGGTCGTAACCTGGTCCCCATCAGCACGATGAGAGGAGAAAGTGCATAAACCTCACATCCGAGCCCAGCCCTCAAGCCATGGGAGCAGATAACACAGCGCCTGAGAAAATCATCCAGGCAGCCCCAAAAAGTCTTCGCCGGGAAGTTTGGCCGCTCCGGGGACGCTCGGCTCTTCCCGTCGTATTTCTGAGTCCCTCTGGTGGCAGCAGCAATCTTCCATCTGAGGAGGAAAATTTGCTTTTTAGTTTAAGCTTTTAAACAGAGCAGTTGGATGCAATCGGGGCATAACCGAACTATGCAACAGCATTTAATGTCTTTAAAGTATAATGTTGCTACAACATCTGAAGGGGAAACGTCTGTTGTGAAGAGAAATCCTACTTCCAAGTGCTAACTTTCCTCTCCCTCTCTCTGTGCCGAACCCAGAGTAACTTTATTCCCATCATTTTGCACAGCATCCTCACTGCCAGTACCCATGGAAACACCCGGAGCCAGTGACTAAGGACAGTTTAACCCCACTGGGGTTTTTTGCCTTATAATATTGGTTGTTACTGTTAGTTTCAAGTTTTTCTGGGGAATTGGAGAGTTAATTGCTGTGGCTTATAAGAAATACATTGCTTTGTCTTCAAAATTGTAGCAGCAGCTTCACGGGATATATATACCCTTTAAAGTAATTGTTATTATTGTTATACGAGATTTTTGCCCTTGTTTGGGAATGTATCTAAAACACAGCAGAGAGAAAGGACGCGTCCGTTGGTAGCAAGGTGTCAGGGTAGCAAAGTGTCAGCAAAATTGCTGCAACATTTTCCTTTTTTTCCCCACCCAAGACAGGGACAATTAAAAGAGGAAAGGGAGAAATGAATCCTGAAGAATTCTTCTGGCATTTAGGCTCTACTTTTCTTGTTCCCTCCATTTATAATTTTAATTTAAATGAAACATTTTTGTGAACACTAGGAATGTTTCTGCAGTGGGGAAAAAAGGTGCAGAGTTAAGAAGCATTTGTTGAATTTATTAGAGGAGGCTGAACTTCAGCATTGCGGAAGATCCCACCCAAACCCCTCCATCAAGATACCTGTAGGGAAAGTAGTTAAGCTTGTGCAAAATCAGACCACCCAGCTCTAGTAGCCATGTTTGGCAGAGGGCACAGTTCTAAAACCAACGTGGTGCTAATGCTGGAGAAGTAAAATCTGCTAAGTTTGTTTCAGCTTGTTTAGGCCAGTGTCTCTCTGAGATGTCGTTAGCCTTTCCTAGTGCATTCCTGTCAGGATCTTAAATTCAGCTCCTGAATTCTTAACTGAAACCAAACATGATTTCATCCAAACAAAGCAAGGGAGATTCCTGAAGCTAAATGTGGTGTGTCCGTAAACACAGCCTTTTGGAGACAGTTACCGCTTCATACATGCGCTCCCACAAACCTCACCATTTGATGGGACATCCATCAAACGCACAACGCTTTCACGCCTTTTATGTTTTTGAAATATCAGCTTGACATTTGAGAAGCACAAGGCTGGCTCTTGCAAGAAGCCTCCCAGGAAAAGGCGTTGTTACATAGCAATTACTTCTCAGGCTACATTGAACTTCTCTTTCAAAAATCTGGAAGGATGGAGAAGGTAAATTAAGTGCAATGGAGTAATGCTGAAAGGGGAGAGACAGCAGCACTCTTGAAGACACATGTAGAGGGAGGACACTTAAACCTTCAGGGACACGCAGGTCCCACCGGAGAAGCTGAGCTCCCGCAGCATCCTCCCTCTGGGGAGCACGGGCTGGCAGCCAGCTCCCAGCACCGCACGACTCAAAATCCCAGTAATCCCTCTGATTTAAATTGAGTTTCTGCTTTTTTTTTATAACAGATTTTTTTTTCTTTCATTTTACACTGTAGAAGGGAATATCTCACAGAAAGGGCATTATTATAAAATCAGATAGAGCCTTGATTACCTCTAGCCACCGCATTTTGAAAGCAGGTTTCAGCCCCTGGGCAGCGTTCAGATGAAGGAACAGTAGCAGGATGAGACACGGACGAGACCGGGAGGCTGCAGCACCCGCCTGCCCCGTGCCTGGCGGTGGCAGCCGTTATCTGATCCCACCCAAGTGTGTGTATTTATCTTCCTTCACATCACCTGCTGGCGGGGACTCACCGCCATCCATCCCAAAAGCACTAGTGCTGTTGATAAGTAACCCAGGCAGGCTTAGAGCAAGATAGCTAATAAAATCCAGAAGAGATTTACAAGGATTTCGATGTTGGAGATGCCTGCCGAGGCAGCACTCGCCATTGGAGATGAAGAAAGAGATGATCTGAAATGGGGGGAGCTCAGAAGGCCTGGTTTCTCGTACAAAATCACTGCTGACTTGCAGTGTGACATTGGGGGAGTCACTTATTCTTGTGCTGCTGGTCATCAACTGCCTGAAAAACAGTGACGCTATTTCCATCCTCTGCACAAGTGTTTTAAGACATCGCTGATGCGCGTGAAATGTTTTGAGAGCCTTGGATGAGAGGTGCTACCTACAGAAGGGAAAAGCTCTCCTTGTAGGGATAACTTGCGGTTCGGGTTAGCTGTTAATGGTCGAACAGAAATGTTTGTGTGCCAGAAGAACTTCTCTGGTTTTGCTTAATGGCAGTGGGTTGGCAAATATGATCTTGTAGCCCACAGCTGTGCTGGGCTGCCTTCGCTGGGAACACGGCTAAAATGAGTCTCCTGATAAAAGCATCATCATTTCAGTGCATCAATACCCGCTCTAAAGCCCCTCCTTGGGGGGGAAACGATAGCGGGAGCTATGCTAGAGAAGCAAAATCTTTCTTCTTTGCTTCCTGAGTGCCTCTTGTTCCCCGTGTTACAGGCTGGGGTCAGTGGGGGTGAAGGCAGAGCATCCCTCCCTGGCAGAGACCGTGCCGCAGCCTGCTCCAACGTCAGGATCCTGGTGCAGAGGAGGCTGAATAGAAGGAATTATCCCAACACTCGTCACCGATTGCTAAACACGGCAGAGCTTCCCTGTCATTTTGTCGTTGGCATCTTTTTAGAATGATTAAATCTGTCGAGGAACCTCCGCCTGCCTGAGGCACAGCACGAGTAATTCCCAACAACAGAAGCAGAGGAAATAGCAACCCGGTAACTTTGCTTGGCTGTTCCCATTTGGTTGGTTGGTTTAATAGGAAGGCGAGCTTATTACGGCAAACATCTCGCAAACTTCAAAGGACTGCCTCTATCTTTGCAGCAGCTTCTCTTAGGCAGGATGAGCAAGTGAAGCTCCGCAGCCGACGGTGCCCAGTGTTTGGGGAGAAGCTGCTTTCAGAGCTGGTTCAAATGTTGGGGGACCACAGTAGAGGGATGGGGACAGAGTTGAAGCATCGCTTGGTCTTTTACCTCCATGCATATCTGTGAATATTTTCTCTGCCAGGCACTGTGTGCCCTGGGTATTCAGTATCTCTCTCTGTTATTCAGAAGAAAAAAGCTGTAAGAAGTCTTGGGTTTAGTCAAATAAAAGACAAGAAAAAACGAAGGCGAAGGTGGAACAGGGGGCTGCCGGCCCCGCTTGCAGCGCGGGGTGAGGGCTACGGACCAGTGCAGGCAACGGGACGGGACATCTCTGCCCTCCGGGAGCATCAGCGCAGGGAAAGAAAGAGAAGCTCGCTGGCATGAGCACGTTAGCTTAGATCCTGAAAAAAAGCATCAAAGCAGCATCTTAATAAGCTTTTTTGTCTTCTGTCACATTTTTGAGTAAATGTTTATCTTGTGGAGCTCCGAGGCATGTGTTTCAGGCTCAGTCTGTGGAGGGTCTGTCCGTAATTACAGACTTCATCCCGGGACCTGCCATAACGACTGCGCCTTCCCGTCGTTCTCCATAGACGGAATCTCCTGCCCACGTCGAAGAGAGCTTTAGCAGAAACATCATGGATCAAACATGACTGTTTAGGTTATTTGTTCAGTAGAAATATGTGCTTGTTTTTAGCATGTTGCCGTCTTTGGCATTCTTACTTTAATGTTACGATTTTATTTTTCTTCTGTCTCCGCGTGTTCTGTCCTTTCTTTGGGTTACGTTTCCTTCTCAGCAACAAGCTTCAGCCTCTCCCAGGGTCTCTGCTTCCACCTCTCTTTGCTCCAAAGCTGAAACCACCACCCGTCAGACTCTGTAATAGCCCAGAGAGAGAGTTTCAAGGCTTTGGAGAAATTTTACACCTCTTGAATTTCAAATCTGCTGTTTCAGGTTGCCCGCAGAGAAGGCAGAAGTCTCTATTGATTTGCACGACCTAATCAGAGAGCGGGCATGTTCCCGCAAGTGTGTTTGCTATAAGCAAATCCTTCAACTACGTTAGAGAAGTTATGTTTATATAGCTAGGAGTATCATTTGACAAGCTTTTCCTTTACTGTTGCTCCAGCTTCAGCCTTCTCTCTCCCCTCATTTAGACTGGTACATTTGGTTTTGCAGCCTTATGGTTTTAAAGGATTAGGCCGTTTTACTTCATAGGGTTGGTTGGTGGGTTTTTTTTTCCAATCCAGCCAAAAATAATTATTTCTTGTCCTGATGCGATTCACCGTCCACCCCCAGGCAGCTAAGCCAATACAGCTGATGGGCCGTGAAAAGAAGTGCCTGTGAAACATCTTCAAATCTGTTTTAAAAATCAGGACACAGGTGAAAAGCTCCGATGTACTTGAGCTTGTTCTTGCTTAAAATATTGCTCAGACCAGTAAATGGCTGGATTCACAATCCAACATCCTTTACCCCACCGCAACTAGAAATACCGTTAAGACTTGCGTTCTCAGAGGATTTGGGCTTTACCTTCAGTTTTCTCCTTCCTGGTCAGTGCGTGAGGCAGCAGCTTCCCTCTCTCGAGATGCACATTCTCCCCCAGGGGAGGTTTTGTAAAGCCTTGTGAGGCAGAATAACCATCAGGAACCTTTACATCTTTGCCAGAGCACCCATGAAAACACATTCCTGCAGCTCCGATCCGCACCAGTAACTTTTTATGATGGATCTTCAGCCTGGAAGGGACTACACCCTTACGGACTCAGCACGGGGAGCGGTTTTCCATACATTGCCTTGGAACCTGTGGGGTTTTTTGCCCCTGTTCGGTTTTCAGTTATTTGACTCGTGCTTCGTGGACTGCATTTCCCGGCACGGTAACAGCTGGTGGTTTCGGAGGCTGCAGTTGGCGAGGGCAGTGCCTGGGATGGATAGTAATTACTTGCTGAGCGCGTTACAATTGTTCAGCTATTGAATAATTTGGAAAGGCAAGCAGGGGGAATATTAGGTTAATTAAGAGCTCATTTAATGACTGCTAAATTTAGCCTTCCAAAACAGTGCTTACCTTCCCTGGGTTTGGAAACCTTTGCGTACCCACATTACTTACCTTCCAGGGGAAGCGGGAACGCTTTCTCTCCGATCTTCAGCTTCAGCCACCGCGGTGGCACTGGCTCCACACCTGGAGGTGGCACAGCTTTGGTCCTTGTTCCCCACTAGCTCCGACATGTGGCTTCATGGGCATTAAGATCTCTCTGAAGCTGCCACCAGACTCCGGTGAGATGTTTAATTAGACACAGCTCACCTGTAAGCACTCAGGCACAAATTCTCATCCGATGACAAAAAATGACATTACAGACCGACCAGCAAAGTGTGAGCATTTAACAGAGCCCAGCAGGTACAAGCAGAACAGCTTTCGAGCCCTTGTCATTTTTCTGTTGCTGCTGATTTAACACAGTTGCTGGGGATAGGTTTCTTCTGTTTGAGGTTTTTGATAATTTAGGGCTTAGGAAGCAAGTTTATCACCCAGAGGATGCTTTCTGGAGCCTGGACTAACTTCCAGGGGCTCTGGGGAGCCTGCAAGGCAGTGCGCAGGACAAAAAAAAAGCATTTACAGCTTATTGTCATGTCTTTACTGTTGCACCAAGAACATCGAGTGTCTGCGTGAGAATTCAGGCAGGCTTGCAACTGCAAGGATTTTATTTGAGGACTTTTGAGGCGAGTTTTGAGGGAAGGACTTTAAATGGGAAGTAGTATTTGACTCAAGATGAGTACAACGTAATTTTAAACAATTAGTGAACAGATTTTAAATAATGGTTTTGCTTTGGGCTTTTATCCTTGATCTCGATTAATGTAACGCGTGATACTCTTCACGCACAGCGTGAGCCGGGTGTAACTACCACCGCAGATACACCCGTGGGACGTGGCTGTCAGCTGGCACGTGCTGGTGAGACGGGTCCCCTCCTCCCAGCGTGGAAATCAACCCCCGATGTCCAGAAAGGAGAAAAAAGAAAAAAGCAAAGCCTTGAAACCCTCGCTGACCACAGGCAGATTTATCCCCTTTGCGCTTCCAAAGTGAAAAACGTTTAGAGTCTCCCAGAGCTAGCGGCTCCTCCAGTCCTGCCCGTAGTACGCACAAAAACAAAGAGGAGGAAGAGTCTGTACTGACCCTCCTCCTTCACACTATGCTTCAGGACAAAGTAAACTTACTTTTTCTGCTAGGGAGAAGGCAGTACAATAAGCCAGATCTTGTACGTCTGGAGACATACCATTCTTCTACAAAGGCATCCATGAACTTCTTGTATGTTGCTTTTAGTTTAAATGCTGCAAAAAAAAAAAAAAAAGGAAAATAATTTAAAAATAGGTTTTCCAGAGCAAACTCTGCAAGGTAAATTCTGCAAAACAGAAGAGCTGTCAAAGCGGGTTGATTTTAAAATCTGACAGCCTTGACAGCCTCCTTGCAGCAGCACGAAGCCACGTCATTTCTGCAGTTACCCGTGGTTACAAAATTGTTGAATGAAATGGAACGCAAACCTGTCGGGGGTTGTAACTCTCCAACAGGCAGAACAAGTGATCTGGAATGATAACTAGTCGAGTGCTCCACTGGGTCCTTAGTTGCATATTTTGCTAAACTGCTCCAAATTAATGGAGCTCGTCCATTCTGAGTCTGGGCTGCTGAGGAGACGAGGAAGCTCCTGGTGGGACCTAGTAGATTTTAAATATTCTTTTTATTTTTTCCTTTAACAAGAGGGCAAGGCATAAGGCAGCTCTTCAAGAGACCTGTGATTGCGAGTAGAGAAGCGTTACGTGATATTCTCTCCCTGCCCCCAGAAAAAGAATCAAGTTAACATATGGGCTAGAATTGGGTTTTTTCTCTTCAATTAGTAATTTCTTCTAAATTAAAAGGCCGAGACATCGACTTTAGGAAAACAATTAAGCAGTACATCAATAAAATAGCTACCTTAAACCAGGCAAAGTGGTTCCTTAATTAAAGTTTTTCTAACTATTCTTCTTGAAATGTCCTGCTTCAAAGTAAGGCTTTACGCAAAACATTTCTGCAAATTAGCTTATCAAGTTTCAGGGGAGCTTTAAATTAAAAAAAAAAAGCTTGTTTTAACTCTTCAGTCTTGCCTTTGTGCTTTCTGACCCTTCCTGCTGGGCATCTCTGCGGTTTCTGTGGATTTGTGTCGCTGAGGCAGCCACACGCCGATTCCGCTCCCCTAAGCTTTCTGCTGGATTTTGGCAGTACTGTGCTGGGATGAGGGCGACAGCAATGCTGTCAGGAGCTTTTCTTCCCACTAAGCATCCCTGCCAAAGCATCTTTCTGCAGCACACCAGGGCAGCATGAATATTCTGCCTCTCCTGTCAGCCTCCTTTCCTTAATGGTACCCAAGAAGCTACAAAAAGTCTACAGAGTTCTATCAGCAAAGGACGGCTGGAGAAGTGCTGCAAAATGATCTCAACTCTTGATACTAAGTGAAATCTCTCTAAATAACTATTTCAGTCTCTTCTTGTGAAGGGTTCCCACACTCCGCTGAAGTCCCTGGGCCATGAGTCAGTTTTACCTTTCCCCATCACGTGTAACCACATAATATCAGTCCCCATCAAGTGCCATTTGGGATGTTGGACCTTGCTGGTCAGCACTCGCCGTTACCCAGATTTAGCATCTGCTCCTTCTCAGCACCTCTTCAGCAGCAGGTCTCATCCTTCCCATCACCTGCAATGTCTTGCTGGGTCCCACAAAAGAGCCCAAATATTATCTCCCATTCCCCCGCAGTGTCTTTTCTGCTGCCACCACCTCCTTAGAGTCTCCAGAGCTGGCAGATGTGTCCTCCCCGTCCCAGCTGCTGCCTGCATTTTGGACTTGACAGCCAGAGCACACCATCCAGCCCTCACCATACCCTGAAACTCCTCCTGGGGTGGTCTCTACCGCCCGCCTTCTGAGGGGCCGAGGCACACGAGGGCTTTCTTGGCTTCCTATGCGGGAGCGTGTGCAGTCAGAATTCTTCTAAGTTTTACTGCTTCTTCCCAACATAAACTGGACAAATTGATGGAGTCCTGGCCCCCGAAGATAAACACTATCTCCACTGTTTAGAGTAACTGTCTCCTGGAAGGGGGAAGGTGGAGCGGAGCTGACACCCTCGCTGCCGGGGAGCTGCACTGGGGTAACGGGAGGTGCCTGCAGGCTGGTAGCTCTGCCCCAGCAGAAACCTTCCCCTGCTATCAGGCATGAACAGGAGCAGTCCCTAAGGAGGATTAAGACTAGAAAATGTCCGCAGTTAGCTCAGGTTCCATAATAACCATCTTAAACTTCTTTTGCAGAAACACAGAGAAACTAACAATCTTCACCTCAGTCACTTGTAAACATTCCTGCCAAGGGCTGGTTTAAGCCTGTGCCCAAATACAGAGGTCCCTGCCCAGGGTAGGGGGGTTGGAACTAGATGATCTTTAAGGTCCCTTCCAACCTAAACCATTCTGTGATTCTATGATTTTAGTTGCAATATGTTTGGTTTTATGGAGTTTTCATATTTCAGATTAGTTTCAGCTTTTTAGCTGTTTAGGAATGGTAAATCCTCATGTGGTTAGGAAGCATTCTTGGCTATTATCTCTGAAAAGAACTTACTTTAATATTTATGGTCGGGCTAGTACTTTTGAAGGAGACTGAGATTAGATAAGCTCATTAAGTCAAACATTCTTTCCACACCTGCATTCTTCCCAACAAAATAATATTTCTCGATTGCAAGGCAGCTAATTTAGAGACCAATTTCACTTGTTGCACTGATATGACCCCAAACCACTGGCGTGCTCCATGAGCAAAGCTGGCTCAGATGCACACGTCCTGTCCTCACCTTTCAGGGCCTTGGACACAACTGGAAAACACTTGTCTCCTAAGTGATGGAGTCTGGTGTGGCTGTACTACTTGGAATGTGTTCAGCGAGCACGCCATCGCTATTAGAGAACTACAATCTTATCCATTTAAGACGATTTTGCAATATCCTAGTCCTGTTCCCACCTCTGTCTTCTCCGTACCCCGGGGAAGCCGCCCAGCGCTTCGGCAGCGGCTGTGGGTGTCCAGAGCAAGTGGAGGCTGCAGCCTTAGGAGGCAGGTTAACAACTAACCGAGTCGTCTCCCCCGCCGCAGCTCCATCCCCCCGCGCGTCCATCCACAACTAGGAGGAAAGAAAACTAAGGTTCAATAACCCCTGATGGGCAGGGGAGAGGCAGACGATGACGTTTACTGTTTAAGTTAATTGATCGACGTGCTCATTCACTCCATTTCATTTGTAAAAAACAAGGCTTTAAGGCTTTCTGTTGGGCTTTTTTTTTTTTTCAATTCTGTCAAATGGTCTAATAAGAGGCTATTCCTGTTCCTTGTGCCCCTTGCCATGGTTGTAACTTTAATATGTAAGCCATTCTAAGTGCGCACACAGTTACAGCGCTATGACAGCTCCCGCCCCAGGGAGGCAGGTGGGCGGCAGAGCTGCTCTCAAACACCTTCACCGAGTCACAAAGCTGCCCTGACCAGAGGACAGAATAATTAATTTAGACCTGAACATCTCAAGAGCATCTCCCTGTACAATTCAGCTACGGAAAGGCTTTTGATTACTGCCCACCTGTGCATGCTTTATTGCTGAAGTATTTAATTTAAGGAGAATGATTTAGAAGAGGGCAAGGTTTAATGGCTGGCACCAAAGCCTAAATAAAAGTCTGAGGTACAGAGTCGAAACATGCTTAACTTGTATTGAAAGTGATAATTCTTGCAGCATGCTGGAATTCACTGACTCACATACCATCTGGAGATGCTAAAAGCATTTAGAAAACAAAGTCAAGAGGTCTCCAGTTGTTGAGGTTCCAGTTGTTGAGGTGAAAACACCAAGGCTCAAAGGCAGCTGTGAAGATGGCAGACTCCGAGGCTCTTGGCACTAATAAGTGCGACGTGAGCCTTCCTCACCTCCCAAGCTGGGTGCTCTCAGCTGGGCGCTCCTGGAGAGGAGATCAGCCTTCCTGAGAAATCCACGTGCATTTATTTTGTGCCTCTGCTGAGGCAGAGAGATGAGATTCTTCCAGCCTGCACGTGGTCTGAACGGACGAAGATCTCCAACAAAGCGTGTGTATAACTAGAAAGGGAAAGTGAGCAGGGAGGGACTAGATTTTGAGATATGGTGCAAGCATGAAACAGCAGAGTAGAACCTCAATGGAGAGTACTGAGGAGCAGGTGCGTATCCCCTACACCTCAACTAAAGGATTACAAAATGAGTAAAACTTTGACCTTTCTTATGGTTCAAAAAAACCCACAGTTTTCAAACCTTTTCTTTTTTTTTCACCAAGGGGAAAATTTCTGCATACTTCTCTATATTTATGAATTCAGTCTTAATTTCTTCTTGGATTGTTTCTTATTTACAAGTCTAAATTCTGTCCAGTGACAGAAAAGGTACAATAGATAGATGCTATACATGGAGGACACCATCATCTAAAAAAGGCCGAGCTAATACACAAGGTACACGCAGAAGAAAGCCTAATTCACTATTTTTTAAATAGATGGATGCAGCATGACTTAACCTTTTGAGCATACTCAACCTTCACTATTAGTTCAAACAGAATATGGGCAGGATAAATAGCTTAAGTAAATGGTATCGAGGAAGAAAGTTGAAAGTTTTGTGAAGGGTTTTAACAGCAAGAGCTTTGCTGCCTGAGAGTATCTAGTTCCCAGTTCTTTGTCTGATCTTCTAATGAAAGAATAAAGCAGGTGAAGGGAGAGGGGGAAAACATCAGTTCAACACTGATATGGATGTTTCAGTGTGGGAGAAATCTCCTGTAGCTGCTTTCTGCCTAACACCATCTTAAATTTAACTTACCCCTTTTGTTGCATTTCTTTTGTCATACTAGTAAACGACAGTTTATTTTGATCATACTCCTCCCTGTGGAAAGGAATACCTGCCTAAGTAATTTCCGTCTCCGTTTAAAATAAAGAGACAAATGAGAAAAAACGTGTTTGTGGCCACACAACTGTCATAGTAAAGTAGAAATAGTCCAAGTGCAAGATCACTTTTCTTGCTTCTTTTGTGTTGAGAAGCGCGAGGCCTAAATGGGCTTAGAGTTTGTCTGGTTTCACAGCAGTGGCAGAATTTTAGGTTTTGAATCACCTGCTAAAACGTGACCTTCTTTTTAGGGGGTTATTCAGTGAATCACATGTAAAGCCCTAATATGCAGAGAGGACACCCAGAACATGTCTCCTCTTCAGTAACATAAATCAGAAATAAAAACATTTGCCTGCTAGAGGGAATGGAAGAAAACTACCACCCAGATCCAACACATGCAGAACTGCTCCGTTAGGACCTGCCATTGTTTATTCCCCCCAAGATTTAACGGTCTGGCTGGCAAGTTAATATGGTGAGGAGGTCATCTCCAAGGTGTGAAGCCACCCAGAGACATGAGCCTGGCAGTGAAGAGCAGTCTCAAAAGAAAACATTGAGATTTTTTTCTGTGGAGTCAGCAGCAGAGCGTCCAGGCTTCTACATAAACAACTTAATTGCATAAACTGAGGAACAAGGAGGAGACAAACTCCTAAGATATCTGTCCAGAAAATTCATGCCTCAGTAACCTAGTTGGCTTTTTTTTGGTTGTTAACATAAGAATAGCAAGGGTATCCATTTCTAAAATTAGCTTTTTGAACACTGGAGGCCTCTTACAAGAAATTTCCAGAAACAAGTAACAGGAACGCTCCATAAATCTCAGCTTCTCTCTATAAATAAAATATTTCCTTCAAAAAAGGCACCATGGTTGCAGGCACACGCTCCTTCTGTACTTCTACACCACTGAGTCTTCAGCGTGAAGGTCTCAGTGAAATTCTTTATTAATAATATATCTCACCTGGCAGCTCATTGATTCAACCAGTCCAGACTCCTTAGACAGCCTCGGGATTATCCAGCAGTAAACCTAGGTACTTTGAGGTTTTTGCTTTGTTTGGATGCATCTAAAGGTTACAAAAATAAAGGAGATGATACTTCCAGGCTGCTTTATTGATTTCACAAGGAGAACTATCCAAGCGAGGCGTTTCTTGTGATCGTGCGGTCTGATCTGCATGCGTAGCATCCCCTGCAGTCACAAAGGAGCAGCTCTACCAGCAGTTCCATAGTGCAAAAGTCACTGGCAAAGAACAGAGAAAAAAAACACAAAAGTTTCTCTAGTATCTGTTTCAAAATTCAGTACTCACTGTCCACAAGTTATCATGAAAGAGAAGAATTCTCAACAGCAGACAACGCTGATCCCTGTATCTTGTCATTATTTCAGCTATACAGGAAAACAGGCAAGATGGAAATAATTATCTCTGAAATAAAGGGTGTTGTTTCAAGTATGAACAACGCCTGTAATGAAGAAAAATAAGAGAGTATTTGGAAAAAATGAACGCTAAAATGTCTCAAAAATTGAGCAATGCTTGACATTTCCACCACTGTTAGAAATTCTTCTTTAATACACCACATGGCCTAAAAGGGTTACAGGAAAAAGCTAGCTCCTTTTCAGTTCTAGCGAGCCAGTCTGTGAATAAATAACAGACTGAGCTTATATACCCTATTCAATATATGCTACAGATAAAAGCATAAGTAGGCTGGGACAGAACTGAGAGAAGAAATAAGTGATTTGAGGGGAGATGGTGAACGCAATCAAAGAAAGATGTGCAGTTTGGAAACAGGACAGTTATTTTCTTTGGACAGACTTACCTGAAAAGCTTTAGTCCAAGTCACCAACACTCACATGGAAGATAAAAAAATGTCTACTCAGATACTTTAGGGATAAATTGATGATCATTAGAGGAGAGTTGACTGGCAGGTCTCAGCAAACATGACGTAAAATTAGCTTTCAGCTTCCTAAGAAGGTTTACAAGGACAGAGATAAAGCAGAGCGTGCTGTTGTTCTTCATGATGTTTTACAAGGAGCAACAGACGCTCACCGCAGAATCACCCACCACTTTACGATGGCCGTCTTAGCCGCATTTCCCGAGAAGACTGCATTTCTGAATGAGGCTGAGGCCATCAACACATGCCAGAGCCATCTGCGGTTCAGAAGGGAAATAACTCTTCTGCTGCTCTTGGAATGCTTGGTTGGATTCCGCACAGGAGACTCAAAAAGGAGAGACAGGAGTTGAGATGTATTTTTTTCTTCCTTGGGGGAGGGAAGAGGAGGAGGCTGGTTGGTTGTATTTTTTATTTTTCCCCTCAAAGAGCCCTCCAGCAACATTTCCCGGTTTTATTCCTAGAATTTAGACAAGACAAAACTATTGCACAAAGGTACACGTGAGCGTGTTGGAGAGATCCAATTCATGTGTAAACACTGTGTAAGGATAGCTGGATGTAGAAGGAACGTGAGGAACTCCATATTAAAAACAAAGCTATAAAGGAAAAATTCAAATGTACTAAGAATTGCAGCGGAAGAAGAAACAAACCCAGATTTTCTTGACAGCATAGTCATTATCAATGCTATTTCAGCTACACTTCTATTATAACGTGCACATCATTATGTACTACAGCCTTGAAGAGCACCCGGCTGAGATGCTGACCTTATAAATAAAAACAAATAAGACATGAAGCTAAGTTTCTGCTATAAATCCAAATTAAAATCTTTTTGTAAATAGAGTGTCCTTATAAACATTTCTGGACTTGAAATTCATTAGGTGCAGCTCAGAATATTTCAGGTGACGATACATATTCAGGAAAATCTCAGCATAAAATGTGCCTTTCCAAAACCTTCAGTTGATTTATGGGGAATTAAAAAACACAGTGATTCCACAACTGCTTACACAATGAAAATTTTATACACGAGAAATGCCAAAAAGTCCACTCAGTGTTCCTAGAATCATGTCATAGGGGATAAAAAATTAAAATATAAAATGCATGGTACAGGACTGAAAGCCAGGTTTACACTAAAAACCTAATCTGATCACATACCTGTTAGTTTTACAAAAGTTCCCGATATTCCCCAAAACCTCTAAATGGAAAGATACTTAAAATGTAATACAATTTCACAGAAGTCCTCAGGAAGCGTCAATCAATCCCTTAGCAGGGATTCAAACTCTGGCTTGTTCTCCTGCCGTATTTTCTATTTCACCCCGGGCCTTTTCACACAAGGAGGGCTTTACTTTTCCTTACAAGTATTTTTTGCTTTCAAAATACAAATCAATATTAACAGATACTTGTAACAAGTAAGCTTTCAGGTACAAGGCTGTAAATTTAACTTCAGGACTTGGCCCCAGTTCACGCTGAACATGTACTGACCTTTCTTGACTTTGAACCATGAGGGCTCTTTACAAAGGTTCTCACACAACTGGGAAACATCACAGCAAATTCTGCCGTCACCGTGTGTTCAATTAAAAGCACTTGTCTGCAGCATCTTGTTGTCAGATTTATGCTAGTTTAACAGAACAAATCCTGTCCTCAGCGTAATCGGGAGTTCTAAGAAACAGCCCTGCATTTCCCAGTAGCAACAGACAGGCTGAACCTGAAAGCGGACAGACAGAAATTGAAGTATTTCAAATTCAGAATTATCTGTCCAGAACTGGGAAGAGATACCATTAATAAAAAGTTATTCAGGGTATTTAAGTGGACTAAAATAAATTAAGCCAAGTTTATTTCTAATCATCGGTGAATTCTGCACATTCCACTCTGCCCCAGGAACATCAGCCTTTCTGCAATTACTGTTTTCCTGCTGGAGGCTACATTCAGAATCTTTTAGATTGCATTGTACTTCCTCATTTGCTGTTTAATGTCTTCATAGATCTAGATATTGCTTTTAGTAGTCCGGATATTGAAGCTTCAAATAGAGAAATCCTGGTTGGTACTGAAACATAGAGTACAGTGAGTTATTGTACTTCCTTCAAAGGATTAATTCTCTTACCAGGCACAGCGCACGTGTTTTTCCAGAAATTATATTTGACAGGTTTGCTCATCATATTGAGCACATTACTGAAGCTTAAACACTCCAAAAGACAAACACCAACCTGATTTTATTTCTGAATGACAGTCAGTTCATAGCATGACAGACGCACCACGTTTGGGAAATATTGCAATACACAGGATCTTCAAAAGATGAAAATCTGAGGGGAGATGAGCTAAGATTTCCCCCATGGTCTAGCACAATCTTGTTGAGCAGTATTTTATAGAGGGCAGCTCCGAATGTGCCAGTTTCATTTAATGCAACTCAAAGCCTGCATGACAGAAGTGGCTAACAAATACTTTTAAAGGTGGCAAAGCAATTTATATGCCAGTGCTGCAGAGTGGTGACAGAACTTGCAGTGAAGTTAAGAATTTTGGAACCTAGGACCTCAAGCTGGAAAATCCCAACCCAAACCCACACCGGTCCATTCACATTTAGATTTCACTGCTACCAGGTATTTTTGTGGAAAAGGCCCTACATTTAAATCTCAAGGTAATGGGAAACGAGTTTTAAGCCAGTAAAGCAGTTGCTGACAGTCTTGGTCTGCGTTCTCACAGACTTACAACCTGGGTGTAATGCAAATTTCTTGGAATGAACAGGCTTTGAGGCAAATATTTAGATATGGAACCCAACTGACTTTATTATTTCCTAGCATCCAGCCATTTTAACAACTCTTCCTTGTTAGCACAGCCAAGGAAGCCTTTTTCAGGTTTGAGAACAAAGAAATGGAATTAACAGAAGACTAATCTTGCTGGTGTGCCACAGGAGAACACTCGCAACTGAACAAGTTCAAGTGTCCTGTCATCATTCCTCTTTATATTGAACTTCAGTGTAATCCCCTCAATACTTATTATTTCCATAAAAGGATAGATAAAAAAAAAGCACATTTCCAGATTTTCAAAGTGTTTAACAGAAATTATATAAACTATCAATAAGACAAATCAACATGTTCGCTTCAGAATTTGATTGAGGAAAAAAAAAAATCAGGTTTCCTACCATTTACTTATCAATGTGCTGACCCACAAAAATCTTTGCTCGTAATGAGAAAGCAAGGTGATTGGCAAGATCACGCATTTGTTTGTTATTTTCTCTACTGCAGTGCAATCATCCCCTCTTCTCTGAAGTCCTTGCAATTTTATTATTCAAGGAACACCACAGACTAATGGTCCTAGCTAATAGAAAAGACAGCTTCATACTAAACTGAAAGAGAGAAGTCCAAAAAGAGCTATTGAGAGACTTTGTGAAACAGATAAAAACATTGCTTTGGACAAGATAAAACACAGTATTTCGCAACAGAAGATTTGTAGTTGTGTCAACAATAACAAAAAAAAAACCCCAAGCTTCCTTCAACTTGGTCTTAAGATTACATTTAGGCCCAGTAAATAGATGTTTTCAAGTGTTTTACAATCAAGCTCCAGCTTCAGAGCGTATCGATTTAAAGCGTAGGTGGACACCAGCTTCCCTCAGACCCCACATGCCACAGTGCACTGCTCCGTGTGGTTTTGTCATCCAGCCTTCCACGCAGCCAGCCAGGGCTTACAGCATTGAGACTAAGGAGGCCAGAACTGGCCTATGGAAAAAACACACCAAAAGTAGCTTTTTCCTCAGCTGTGCCCCTCCCAAACCCCACTGCCCTTCCTGGCAATTAGGTATCGATGAACACAGAGCATGGACCGATTACCTCCGCCCAGCTCTTTTTTTAAATATTTACTTAACATACAGGGTTACATCATCAAGCCATCTCCATAAAGAGCTCTTAACCCAAACACCAGGCTTCCAACCAAGAGACTGATCATATTCATTAAGACCCAAAGAAAACAAGGTGAGTTGGGAATGCTGCATTTTGATCAAAGGGCTCTAATGCAGTGACATTCCCTAGCACAAAGCATCTGTAATCCAAAAGCAACAGGCTTTCTGGCCAGCCAGAGAATTGTATTTCTGACTTTCTATTAACTAGTCCCCAGTTGTAGCAGAAAAAATCTGTAGTAATTCAATAAAAAAAAATTCAAGTAAGTCGCAGCAGTCAAACCACGGGTGTATTGCCCACTAATGCCCATGCTAAGCAGAATACATTCCTCTCAACGGTAGGTATGTTCAAAAGAATAACTCTCATCTTGTAACTGAGGAGACTAAATAAATGGGCAGCAGCAGCATGGGGAGTCATATCAAGACACTGTCCAAAATATTGTTTGTATCTTTTAAACTGAAGAATTTTAAAAATTTTAAAAAAAAGAGCCCCCACTCTGGAACTTTTCTTTGTAGCCAATCCCTTTAGGACATGAAGGCCATTTTCAGAACACACCAAATTCAAGATGGTCTTTAAGGCACCGTTTGCAACATGTATGCAAAAGGACATGTGAAAACAAAGTGTGTTATAACATATTAATACAGCTGGGAAATTGTAATTGAATGTGAGGTTACAAGAGGTGTTCTCTCCCTTTTTCCCCTCCTCTTGCAGGGCTTCTCTCATTCCATTTGACCTCGTATTCCATCCCTGGAGGAATTACGTCAAGACTGGATCCCCAATGCCATGGTCTGGGTTGCAAGTGAAGGAGATGGTGATGGCATAACGAGTGCCCCAGTGAACCTTTTCCACCCGATGAAGGTTCTCTGATCCAGAGGTGAAAAAGGAAACCCGGCCTGTAAAGACAAGAGTATTTAATCAGCGACGTGGAATTTGGCACTCTGCTATCAGCTCTCTCCACAGTTTTGCTGTTGTCTCAGTTTGACTGTTCCCCAGCTACCTGAGCGCCCATAGGTCATTGCAAAGACAAACTGTTATGAGCTTATGCTGCACTGACAGCTTTATGTACTGTTTAAAACATACATTAATCCTTTGTGCTACAAAACTGGAGACATAATTCCACTGTATCTCATAGTTTATAAAAGGCAGGAGGAAGCAGAGAACATCTGAGGCCAGTTCTTAGTTGCCTCAATTCAAAAAAGAAACTCTAGTGGCTGTCAGCAGAGCATATTGATTTCCTCCCTGCTCCCCTTCTAGTCTGGGCTCTAATTTTAGACCAAAGGAGGAGGAAGTACTACCAAGGTGGCAAAAAGTCTTCAGTGAAAGAAATGCTCAGCAGGTTTACAAGCAGCTGCAGCAGCTTATCAGCATCGTACTAAGTATTCGCTAAAGCTTTTTGTGCTGTCTGATCACTCACTGTTCAGCCCAGTTAGAAAGGTACATATCAGACGTATACAAATTAATTTTCCTTAGAAAGAGACACTCCATGAATGCATTGGCTTGGAAATTGTTTTATAGATGCAAGTGCTCGCTCCTGTGCTTCATCTCCTCTAAGCACTGACCACCCTGCCGGGTTCTCCAGGCCTGAAGTGGCTGGCATCAAGGTGAAATGCAGTTACTTTGGTGACAGCGGAGGTACATTAGCATCCCACTTGATAAAATCGCAGAATGGAGCCCTCTACACTTCGATATTTGAGAATGTCAAAGTTTGACGTTTAGCAAGTAACTCAGAACTGACGCAACTCTGTAGGACTGCTCAAGTTCTCCTGAGAAAGCCCATAATACTCATATGCCCAGCTGGCTTAGCCCAATAGCATGTGGTTTTCCTACTCAGGCTTCCCCCCCTCATTCAAAGTAAAGTTTGTTAAAAAGCTTATCACAGGAAACTCCTATTGACAATTTAACTCTGCCTGGGACTCACTCACAATCAGGCAAAATGAACTGATTTCATTAGGTGCCTACTTAAAATTTGCACAACAATAAGAAACTATTCCAGGCGTTACCCGATCTCCACTGCAGAAAGAGGCACCAGACGCATAGCTGGTTTTCTCTTCTAAAAGTGATCCAAAAGATCCAGAAGTTTTTTGCTTGCATACTCCTAACAGCACACGGGAGACTTGAACAAAACTGGACCAGCCTCATGGAGCTGAGTTTACCCCCTGATCTCTGAGGTCCATCTGAGCAGCCTCTGTGTCCCTTGCACCTTCAGTTGCAGTTCACATTTAGTCTCTCGTAGTTCACGTAGTCTCTCATAACTGCCAAGCAGATGTCATATCATACTCTTCTCTGCCTGTGGCTGCACATCAGTAATTGGTAATGCTATATATATATAAAAAATAGATTCATTCATATGCATAGTTCATTTACACCTTGGTGTCCTGCTTTCCTGAATGAAAGACTAAATGAAGGCAGTGTCCTATCCTGCGAGTGTTGCAATGAACAGCACTGCCCTCAAGGATTTCGTACAAAGTCCCACTGTCGTGAGTGTTTGTTTGGGTTTTTTTCCCTTTTAAATCTTATTTCAAGATCATTCAAGTACTTTATTATCAGTCGCTTATTTACTCACCCAAAGCTTTGCCTTAAACTGATTTTCAGGCATTTTTGTTTGATCTCTTATTAGAAGTAGTAGTAATTCAGAGTTAGACAAGTTTCAGTGTATTGTTTAAGCCAGTTAAACTGGATTTTTTTGGCTATACAGAATGTCTTTTAATTTCTTTCTTTAATAAATATGTCTTCATATATATGGTATCTTATAGCTCCTTGTGCATCTGGTCCCATATGTGTCAACTGGGGTCTCCGAGTCACTGAGGAAGCCTGCAGTCAGTTTTCAAAGATACTTCTTCCTCACTTGGAAACAATTTCTTTTAAACTAACTTCCACTGCAAAATTTTGAAGAAAAAGCACACTCTCCCCATGGTACACTATTTTTAATAGTATAAATGTCCAAAAAAAGGAGGGTAAAGAATGTTAATTCCCATCCCATCTGACATAACCTTCAAGGAATATTTGGCCATATCATTATCTGGAGACTCCTGGGGAAAGACACCAGTTAAAATCCAGCTGTACCATTACCAGATAGGATGATTTGTAGGGCTTTCAAGCACAGCAAGACCGGACCCTTCATAATCTTGCTTCAATACACAGTATATGGAAACCACTTCAGAAGTTAAATCACTACAAAAAAGGAAGCAGGTCAGGACTAAGCAAGTTCCTTAGGAAATTGTGGACCTACTCCTAGGTTATAACCTGTCCTTGTTCTAGCTGGTTTTTTTGATCAGTTTTGAGTTAAGATTTTAAACCTCACAATTCCAAGCTATTAACCACATTAGCAAGTTAGTAAGGTCATATGCAATATAGGTCTGGTTTTAGCTGTGAGACTGCATTCAAATTTTTTAAAGCGAACCTTTTTTTTTTTAAGAGTTACTTACAATCTCCTGATGAAACATTTTTGAGTGACAAAGGCTCAGGAGAAAGTGTGTAAAACTCTAATCCCATTTCCTTTGTCCTTTTATTTCATTATTTAACAATGGCCTCAAATCGGTCTTTTCCATTTTCTTCTCCCCTCCTCTGACCTGCCTGCGCAGATTTCTTTCCAACATGCTTTTCTGCTCCACTACAGAAATCTTGACTACTACCTCCTGGCACATAATTTCAGTTTGATTTATGAACACTTACTGTTAAAAGTGTAAGCTTTTTTGAGATCACAAGCTACTACCCAATATATCTTTATAGTATATTATCTAACCAAAAAAAGAGAAAGTGTTTAATCCCTGGTCCTCAAGGGATGAATTTTTAGAGAGGAAGAAACAGCAAAGGCATCACCTCCAAGGCTGACGCTTCGAAGCTTTCAGAAAGAGGCCAGTCTGAGCTACGTTCTGGAGGGTGAAGATTGGAATGGAGGTGTCCTGGGGCTAGAAGTGATGCCAAGGGTAAGACACAAAGGATTTGGGTTTTGCCACTGAGATAAATATATAGTCTGAGAAGTATTTCATCTTGATTAGGAACATTTGACTCATTTTCCCCAGTCACTGCAAGATGCCAAAACCCCCACTGCTTCTTTAGTTCCACGATGCTTTGACCAATACCTCTGCCTCACGGAAGAGTTTCAGATCCGTAAGTTACAAGGAACCATAGCCTGCCTTCTCACATCTACTGTCTATCATCTCCTCCTCACCTCCACCTTCCATTCCACAAGAAGTCCATCAGGCAGAGCATACCACAGCAATTCCTGCAGCACACCAGAGCATTTAATGCTTTTAACAGTTGGAACATACAGCCCCCATGTTAGATAAAAATACATTTTGTGGGTACTTCTATCCATGCTCTGTCCTCTTTTCTGCCCACAAACACTTAAAATTTCTTTATAGCTGTTCCCGAGTGGCTTCAAGATTTCCATCAGGCTGCCTAGTAATAGAGGATTGAGCCGTACTCCAGCCTAATTCCCATGGAAGAGTGCCACAATGGACTGGAGGAAGTTCCTCCCACACAAGTGCACTTGTTCTAACCTTTCTTACTAGAAGAGCAAAACACCAAAGAATTGAAAAGATTTGCGGTGACCTCAGAGCTGCAGGAGCCTGTTTCTAAGTTATTACCTTGCCTACATATCTCTACAGGAACAGAAGTAATCAGTCCTTGCCTTTCATCTCTGTTTGACAGCAATACCTGAAGTACTACCAAGGTGGCACTACTTCCCATGTTTGCTCTACTTTCCAGCATTAAGTGCTAGAAAGTGCATTTCAAGATGGAGTTTGGTCCAATAAAAGCTCAGCTGATGAGCTGCTGTTCCTTGCAGATTGCAGGAAGTGTTACTGTGATGCGGTTGCTCCCCTTCTCAGTTCACAGATACACCTCCAGCTCTGCTTCTGGATGAAGATTAGTCACAAGTTTTAGCCACAGGTGGAGCTGCTTCTCAGTCCCTTCTTTCTGTGGCCCTTAAGCATCCGCACAAGTTTTTAAAACTTAAGAGTAAGCAAAGGATAAGTTATATTGGGGATGAAAGAAGTAACGACATGGAAAAGTCAAGTGCAAACTCATTTAAATACGCCACTCTCTCACACTGATTCAGGACAAGGAACTGCTAACAAGCTCATCACCACAGCATCCATCAACACTGCTCCCAGTCTTCTGTGGCACTGACTCAAGTCAAGCTCTTAAACGCTGTCAGGCTGAGAAAGGCTTGTGATGTGAAAAACAGGAGAGGTCTCACTCCTCTCACTGGGAGCAAGACCTTACTCGTATTAGAGGTAACCACTTATTCTCCTGATTTTTTGAGAGTCAATTTTTGCACTGATCCACAGGAATCATTATTTCTGAAGACATGCAAGCGCCAGTCACAAGCTCCACTGCTATAAATTTCATATGATCCTAATTTAGATGAAGCAACACCATTATTTTCAGGAATAATACTTAAAAAGGCAGCAAAAGCAATGGATATTTCAATATGCAGCAATTATGTCCCACTTAATTACTCAAACAAAACCCCTGTATTAACCATGAGCTTTTGCTTTTCCCTGCTTTTGCTTTCCTAGGTTTTAATCACATCCATAATTGCCCCTTTAGCAATGAATTCTTTTTAGATGTAGTCACAAAGTATAAGCACTGGAAGAAGCAGCATACAGGTGAGAGAATTATGCATTCAGCTGTACATCGCAGTAAGTCATCAGTATTTCCATAAGGTTTGCTCCCAGGAGATTTTATCCATGTTGAATTTTAACATCCAGTTGCACTTCCATAAACAAGCTGCCTAGAATTTGCTACCTAACCCCAGTATACACGGGAGGAATATACAAAGGGAACAACTTTCAACAACAACTATGCCCTTGACACAACTGTGGCTTCAACAAAACCACTCTCCCATTTGTTTCCTTGTCTCCAAAATTAAGCTAGTACTGACCTATTCTAATAAGGTTACTGTGAAAATTAATTAGTAAACACCATTGCAATACTTCACAGTTAACACACATTCTGTTTTACAAGTATTGTAAAAAAATTTCCTCTGTTCTCCTTATTCTGGCAAGAGAAAAAGTAGCAAGGCATGTCAGATTAAATTATAACACAATGGAGGGAATATATGAAAGGATTGAGATCCATACAAAATATTAACATACCACAGTGTTCATAAGAAAAAATACTACAAGATTATTACACCTCTAATATTATAAATTCATTGCATAACTTAAGGAATTGGATCAGATGACCTCCCAAGATCTTTCAACCTTTCTCAAATCAAGGCCAACTTTTAAATTATATTCAACTTCTGAGTTCTATAAGGTTGCTCAGGGTCATATCATTAGCACATACGAGTGCAGCATTCAGATACTGATGTTTCCCAGCTCTGTCTCAGGCACACATATTTTGCTACCCTCATGTCTCCTGTGCTTGATTTCTGGTCAGGGGGCATGGAGTAGATGACCTCCAGAGGTCCCTTCCAGCCTCAGTTGTTCCGATTACTCATGGGACAGGCCGTTCACGTTAATATCATCTTTGGCAATCACTTTGTGTTTGCAGCACGCCTGTTTTGCCACTGGATTCCAAGCCCCTTCACACTCCCATCCTTCATGTGAGACTACCCCTTCTGCTTTCTTGGCAGCATCCTTCTGGCCCTTCCAGTTTAACTCACTCCCAAATTTCCTCGTGAACTCCTTGGGTCATGAGAACATCAAGGAGAAACCGCAAATTATGTGTTAATTGCCTCAACCAACACTCAATCATGCAAGGGAATGCTAACTGTCCCCTTGCTGCCCTTCTTGGTCTGCTTAAACTGCGCCTGGAGACCAGGGAAGGGCAGGGGCTGCCCCCACCTGGTGCCAGGACAGGGAAGGGACACAAAGCAGGGCTGGGGGACCGTAAGAGGTCTCACCTCCATCACCATCCACAGCAGCTGGATGGGGGCACTGGGAAGACTGAGCTGCTGCTCAGAAGGAAATGAAGCAACTCATCTGCCTGATTACAAGGGAAGCAGGAATGGTTTATTTGTCACTACAGATCTATTCAGCATTTTTCATCTTATGCACTGACAGCTTTGACTGTCTGCTTAACATTTATCAGTTATAAATGTTGCTCGGGAAAGAAGGAAAAACTGCATCTCATCTGCTGAGTGATACCAAGACAGAAGCACTGCTGGGGAAACTGCACAAACACATTTCTGTTCTCATCCTTGTCATCTGTTGAGACTGAATTCGGAATTAATCCTAATGTAAAGTGTCCAAGAAAAAACACCATATCATTAGGCAAATAACTGGATAATGCTATTTTCTGTAATTGCAAATAAAACTTATTTAACATATATACTTATTCAATTACTTATAAATAAATGTTGAATGGGGAGAGCTTTAAGCAAGTCCTTACCTAAACCTCGCAAAAGTAACCTGGAATGACAGCATCCACAAGGGTCCTCATCTGGGGTGAGGAGAGGGCATAAGCTTCAATGAAGAATTTTGCTACATGTATGCCAAGCACAGAAGCTTAAAGAAGCCTATGGCCTAAAAAACCCCCAAGCCTGCAATTGGGATCTAATGAAGCCTAGTTACAAACCTGTCCCAAATTTATTAGACATAGAAATTACTTGCTGTTATAAATAACAATCACTGATGCACATAGCAAATTCTCCCACAGCCAGCTTGTCATTTGTAGAAGTGTTATCAATCCTTTTAAAAGTACTTGCTGCTATTTTAAGTTCAGAAGCACCTGGACTGAAAAGTTCCAAATTACAGTTTTTAAAGAAAAGAAGTGAACTTAATTATTTCCTACTAAAAGTACATGAGCATTTTTAGACTTCAACAGAATCCCTGCCTGCTTCTCTCCTATCAGCGCAGTTGGTTGCTCAAAATAACAGGAGTTTCTGCTCTGTACATTATGTTCAAAGGTGTGATAACCTAGTGAAGTATTTAGAAGTCTCTCCCCAAATCACAATTACTGAGTCTCACCAAGGCCTTTTGGCTCCATTTCTTCTCCCTGCAGCCAAGAGAAGGGCAGGGACATCAACTCTGCTCTGCCTTCCAGGTCTCCCCTCTGGTCTCAGCCTCCCCCAGCTGATACTGTCCAGCCCGCCCCGCTCTCCCACACCAGAGCACTCTGGGCACCTGCAGAAGGTTTCCAAAAATCTCACTCCTACCAAAAATACTCACCAAGAGAAGCCTTTAAGAACAAAGCGTTGCAATTCCAATCACATGAAACACCTCTGGATCATTTATTTTACTTTTCTTGGCCTTGCTAAATGTGACATATTTAATAGAGTCAAATCACACAGATGCCAGAATCCTAGGTTTTGGACTTTCAATAGAGAAGTAATTCATCCTTACATTTAGTAAGTCACTGAAGCATAAACACAAGGGTAACTTCTGCTGCTCGTTGCTTATTCAAAAAGTGGCCTTTAAACAAAAAGACTTCATGATAGCACCTACGGTGTGTGACATTAACACTCACAAAGCTTAGGAACCAAGAACTGAAGCATCATTACTGATCTATACAGCGTAACACAGCTGAACCAGCGGTTAATTTGGTATTTTGTTTTACCTTATCTGTTACATCGCCTGAATTTCATCAAGTAACTGGCTGAAACTGATTTTCCTCTGCTCCCTCTTTACGCCTTCAACTTTGCTGCCTATTTGTCTAGCAGTATCAAATCAAATTTGTGAAATATTGGCTTGCATAAGCTTTACATAAAACAAAGTCCTGTGCAGCAAGCAATAAAAAGCAGGTAAGGTGCATGCTACATGTGTTCATTTATAACTAAGTATTTTATACCAGGGAAAAAAGCCTTAGCGGCCAATTCTCGATATTGCCAATGCTCTGTGGAACTGTAACACAAGACATCTGTTTAGCTCCCCCGACACTCCTCAGTCCTTTCAATGGTCCAGACAGTGTAAAGTCACCCTTACTGCCCTCAATAACAGATGCCCTCAACAAAACAGTGTATTTTGTATGAAGAAGTTCATATAAGCAGCGTGTGACATGCAGGTCTGACCTGCATCTCCCAGGTACCCACTGCTTTATGGGCCCAGTTAAAAGATTATTTCATTTAACACCATCATAAACCTACTATCAAGCACCACTGGAATACAAAACCAGAGTCTGGAAGACAGTTGTCTTTCCACAGAAGACAAAACACAAAGCAAAAGAAAGCCTTCAGAGTTCTACAAAGAAACAAGGAGCTATTGAGCTATTTTCTACATGTTTTTGTCACAATTGCAACAAGTCCTCCTTTTTCTACTACTCTCTGCAATCATCTTCCGAGTCCCAGGTACAATTTGTGATTAGTATTGCAAATCAGTAAGAATTGCTCTCCTACAACCCATGAACTTCACATAGCTCGTTATGACTGCAGCTGCTAATGCCAGCTCCATTTATTCTTCTCTAGGACCGAAAGCTCCTTCTATGGATTTTGTGGATGATGCAGATTGGATGTAGAGAAAAATCAGACTACCTATATTCTAGGTGGGGGGGGGGGGAAAATCCCCTTTGCCATGATACAAGATTGATTACTAAATATATGCTTTAAACACATTTCTCACACCTTGTGTTAATGGTGTTGTAGGACTTCTGAATCTGGAAGCATTACTTCTCACATCATCGCACTTCATGTCACTCCCGTGCACTCCCTCACCCTTCAGTAGTCAGTTCCTCCAAACTGATTTTTTTTTTTTAAAGACCACAATAAAATAAAGATATGACAAATTCCCACCACTTAGAGTACTGCAGTTATGCTCATGATTACAGGATCTGACAGGCATGTGATATCTAACCACTGCAATAAAACTACACTTATCTCCGTGAACGTACACACAGACACCCTGAAACCCAGTCCTGCACTATGAAAAAGCTATTTGTGCATTCTTAAATGTATGCTTTTCCTAACCTGAGCAGAAAAACTAATGGCTCAGGCTTTGAGCATAGACTTTTTTCCATTCTACATGAAGGATAACTCAAGTTCCCAAATAGCTCATACCTTCATTTCAAATATTTTTACACTTTCAGAATCACACACTTCTGACAGCTGTGAAAATATGCGAAGTTTGATATTCAAGGAAGAGTCACATTTCACTCTCCAATGCACAGAATTAATTTTGCACCATAGATTATTTTCTACCACAAACAGACAGAAGAAGTGATTGTGACCTTTCCTTCTACCCTTATATAATGAACAACTTGTACGGAGAACAAACACCTTTGTGAGCTGAAAATAAGTGCAGGAAAGCTGACCTTAAAATGCACATGCAAATTAAGGAACACAAAACTTGTACTGAGATTTCATTCCAACTGCAGGGTTTCATCTACCCTGGATCAAAAAGTGAAGTCTGTGACCTATCTAATATTGCCAGTCCCCAAATTCACACAAGACTCTCCAAAATGATGAAGTTTTAAATACAATTTATACTGACAAATTTAGTAGCAGCAGAAAGCATACCAATTTTATCACTGAAAAAGGAATGCCTTGATGTCTGCCACTTATTCTTAACCCCCCCTATATCTATCGAAGGTTACTAAACAAGGTCTCAGGCAGGTAAAGTTAAGTTTTACGTTGAAAGGGCCATGGGTTTCGTTTTGCAGGACCTCATTCTAAACATTTTGCCACTTGAACAGAGCTACCAGTGGTGTAAAGGACAGGAAAAAAATGCTAATATAACAATTTTGGAAATAAAATTCACTTAGACATTTAAAAGCAACAGATACAACTTCAGAACTGTTTCTTTGTCCAAAAAAAAAAAGTGTTGCCTTTTCCAAGTAGTGTTTTACTTGGCACTAAGGATTCTCTTACTCATGGTACAGTGAGTGTCTTGCCGCAGACAGAGGTCCTGACTTAAGTCAAAAGACACAGATACTTCTGAAGCCCATCAGGACACAAGAAAAATGTGTTCCTTAATCCCACATTTGGTTAAGGATTAGACAAAGGTCTGTGCATGTGAATTGGCACCACAGTGGTGACTTGTTCATGTCCACTAAAGAAAAAATTCTTAGCCTTTAGGTTAATTCCCTCTTAAAGATAGAGGCATTTGTTAATAATTGAACTAGACAATTTTATAGACCATGCTACAAATTATATTGAGACTGTCACTCATATATGTGAGAATTTGGACTTGCTGACTTTTTATACAATCCACCAGTGATACATTTTAGAGAAGCGATGTGTTTTAAAATTAGGCTCCACTTCTAACAAAATAGTTTTCCCTGTCCCCAACTGTCTGGTTAAGACTGATCCTTAAGCGCTAAGTGCTATGAAAGCATTTGAAGCAGTAGCAGGACTTGCCTAGGCAGCACTCCCAAACCTAGGAAATCCCAATGTTTTGTTTTTAATTGTCTTTTTTTCTATTTCGAATTACTGCTTTTCTGCGCTGCTGCATCAGTAACAATGCCTTTCTGTTCCCTACTGTAAAGCCTGACACTTTAACAAATTACTGCTCACAGAAAAAGGAACGTGCTCATTTTGGCACACGGTACCAGGTTCCCAAAATGCAGACTAACTTTGAGACAACAAGAGGCGCCAGGTTTTGGAATTGAAATGGCATTAGCAATATGGAGAAGGTAAGTTAGCTGTCATGCACTAAAACCGAACAAGCAATTACAACAGTCATCTTAAAAAAGCCTGAATCTCCTAAATGAAAAGCAGAAAAGCTTATCAATGCATGGTTTTAAAAGTGGGTTGGAGTGACAAGTGAAGCACAAGGGTTCAGAAGAAGCATAAAAAAACCCCACACCACAAAAAAGAAAAAAAACACTGCAAAGGAACATTCTGTACGTGAAAAATATATCAACTTGTACCAGCAACACAAAACACCCCGGAGTCATACCCTTGTTCACAAACTGCATTTTATCAGCTAGATGAAAACAGCCTTTATGTTGTGCTTCACCTCTAAGGCTTTTCTCCTTGTCTCCCAGGATGTTAGCAGTTATTCAGACTGCACCACAGGTAAGGACACAACGATGGGATCCCTGAGACCTGTGTTATGAAGGTGTAACTGGCATTAAACTTAGTTTTCTGTTGTGCACACGTAGCACATTTGATCTTTCAGAACAGGCCATTCCCTACGAGCTTTGCATGGTTGGTTTAGAAGGTGTGTTGAACCAGCTCTGTGGCACGCTCGCTGTCGCTGCAACCACCCATGAAAGGGAAGGGCCAAAAGCAGGTGCTGGTAAAAAAAAAAATCTTTCTGTACTTTATCTGCTCCCCCTTCCTCCCCAAGAATGACAAACACCTTGCAGCAGAGCCTGAAAATTAATCAGATGGGGCTAAATGCAAGCAATTTCACAGTTGCAGACTTTTCAAAATTAAGTCAGGGGCACATTGCATACAGCAATTGGACCAAGTGCTCCCGTAGCATGCAAGGAGACAACTGTCCTCCCAGCTACCTCGAATTCAACTATGATTTCTACAGCTATAAAAACATATTAGTCTTAGAATTGCATCTGGAAAGGAAATTGTTTAATGTGGTCCCTTTCAAAATACTGGTGGCAGCATTTTGCTAAAGATGATACCTTGAGTTCAGGGTTTATTTCCAACCACAAAAGACAAAATAATCAAGCGCACAATTCTTGATACCAAACCCAGAATGGAGATAATGTCAGAGATTATCAATGCTGGGAAGTGGATCGCTATGATCCATAAGTCTAAAAACCCCACACTCACCCCCATTTGCAGGCAGCAATAGTCCAAAGTCAGTTCTGCTTGGGGTGACGCCTGTCAGCAGACAATTACTGATCCTGTCTTTAAATAAGTACATTTCCATCTTTTCTCTCTTGGAAAAGAGATGGAACACAGCAGGAATACAAAGTTGTCCTTGATTATTTTTTTCCTGCAGAAGCATGACTGGTCTTGCATTATAAAAGGTTACACTGCTGTAAGCTCAGTACTCACCTGCCAGACAGATGAGTTGAAGCTGAGCTCTTTCTTCCTAAGCATATTGCCCCAAAGTAATTCCAATTTAAAATGATCCACATTAGAAAAATCTTAAACCAGTCGTAAGGAAAGGATTTTTTTTATTATTTTTTTTTTTAAGTATATCTGACAGCCATCAGAATGCTCATCCCTGTCAGATCCACTGAAAGCAGGTATGGACTTATAACCAAGTTACTGTGGTTCGTCATGTTACTGCAGGTTGGCAGAGCTGTGGTAATCAATCATCTTCACACCCAGCCCACTACTGTTACAGGGTATTAAGCCCCAACTTGAACAGCAAAGGAATTTCAGGCTAGACAGTCTAAAATAAATTGCTTTAATTTGGATTTGCTGCAGTCACACAGTTATCTTTGCTCTTGACACATAGGGACCTGCTAAGCTGTCATAACTGGATTGCAGTTCTAAGCCCTACAGCTTTCAAGGAAGTCACTTTGTGTGGCTTAACTCCAGATATTTCAAACTGTGGCCCCATTTTAACCTTGTTTAATCTTTACTTTCTATGTAATCAATCTAAAGACAAAATGCTACATTATTCCACAGTTACTGCTGACACAAAACAAAGTCCCACTACATCTGCCAGCCCACCCAGTTAATAAATGGCATGATTTGGCTGGCCTCAAAGCAGCCAAACCAGGACTCTTACCTGCACGAGGCTCTATCGTCTTGTTGGAACCTGTGTCCATAAACACAAACCGTCCACCACCAAAATCTTCAGTGTAGTCCGAGAGATAGAGCAGTGAAGTATAGTCAAAAGAGCCATACGTTACCTAGGAATAAGACATCACCAAAAATTACCAATTTCTCCTCTCATCTCTGCAGAGCACAAATAATTAAGCAGATGGACCTGACGGATTTTTCTAATGTTCCAGATCTCATGTATTTAATAAAGGGGTCTCAAAGTTGAGAATACTCTTTTCTAGAAAGGAGATATGTTTATTAGTCTATTCTATTCACACACACACACTACATACAAGACTAGCATGTTAAGTTTATTATTACAGTTTCCATAATTAAAGAAGTGCTCCTATTGATTTCTGTCATCCTGTGTCTACTAAACAGCTAGCGAAACCCAACAGAGCATCAGAAGTTACACTTCTGCATTGTATCAAAAATATAGAAGGGCGCAGATCTATTTATACTATTTCAAGATAAAATTTCAGCATAAGGTTAATGACACCCAAGAACAGCCTTTGACTAATTACTTCCGCCCATTATCTCATCCTGGTTATAGGTTTCTGGAAACCTCACCTTTTACTCTTTCACCAGCTACCACACAGGAGCTTCATAGTACCAGTGAATCAGACCTTCCAAGTAAACACACGTTTGTTGGGGGAACTTCTTTCTATAAAGGTTTTGTTTAAAAACCTTCAAATGTGACTTTCAAAGTCTCTGCTTGTTCTCGGCCTACAGACCAAACACCCTGTTTTTACATATAACAAGGTGATTTTCCTTCCTTTTAAAGTACTCTTTGCCCGATACATACGTTGAAGATGGAGAACACAAATACTATATATTACTGCTCAGAGTGAAGCTATCTAAATATTTAACACTGAGTTTAGCTGATTCTGAAAATATTTCCTTTTCATATCTACATGTCACCGACGACTAAAAATATACTTAAAATCAATAGCTGTATCATCCAATTTCTTTACAGTATATCACAACTCGATCAAGTTCTGCGTTACACTGCCGAACAGTGAAATGCGCAGCACAGTAGTACTGTATAAATATATTGCAGAGTGTTTTGACTGACCTGGTGACTGTTAGAGGTAGGTGCTACTCCCAAACTTCAAAGTTTTCTAAATATTTTCAATTTTGTTCTAAGTTACATTCATTAGTGCCAGTTAAATTTTGGCTCAACAGCAGTTGTACATATTATTCTGTAAGGGCAATGACTAAGAGAACATAGCAGCAGATGGAATAGGAAGACATTTTCATTCTTACTCATTTTATTATTTTGACCATAAGGGCTTAAAGGAAAAAAAGCCAAGTCTAGTGGTATGCTGCACTACACAGCTCGAATCACAAGAATGAACGCAATGTTCTGGTGATCCCCTTCTCCTCATATTTACCCAACCCTTAGTAGCAATACAAGGCAATAAATGGGAATTAATGAGCACGTGGTACTGCAGCACCTCAAAACAACCATTCTACAGCCCTCTGATCAGCTTGGCAAAGCTATTTTCACTTTCATTGATTTGGGAATAAAACTTCCAGTCAAGTTTAAGGAAGTCTTTGGGGCAGCAAAGGCATCAGCATAGCGAAGAGGTTGGTTCAACTCATACTGGAAAGTCAAACGCATTAAACTTGTTTCTCTGAGTGCAGCAATCTTCACTGCGTCAGTGCGCTCTCCATCCTCTCCAAGGAGGCTTTACCAATTCTGAACTGTCAGGATCTGACTACAAACCATTTTAGCCTAACCAAACACATCTGATTTCTACATATGATTAATTTGAGGAACCAAGTATGCAATGGAAAATGGCTTCTCTGTTCTTGTTCATTACCAACTCTCAGAAGCAGCCAGGCCTGAGAAACACAATGCTGTGGAAAGGAGGCACTGAGTTATACTCAGTTATTCATAATGCTAGAAGTCCCCTGTGTATATCAAGTATATTTGTTACCCTGGTAATGAGTTCCAGTACCAGCAAGGTTAATAATTGAACCAGAAGTTTAAATCATATGAAAAAAAGCCGTCATTAAACCCAGGTGATAAGCCATGCAGTCGCACTGCAGCAAATCAAGTTTCTAGAGCTCCTGATGAACAATTAAATCAAAAAATGCAGGCATTTCTATTCAGCCTGATACTTCATACAGTTAGCAAGCTCTTTTTGACTTATTTGGGTAAAGGGTGCTCAAAACACAGCTAATATTAATGATAGATGCTTATAATGATATTTATATGATGCTTTTTTTAAAGGCTGTTATTATTAATACAGCTAATTGTCAGAATGAGACAGCGACATTTTGCAGTATGGCACCCATGGGTTTGAGTGACACATGTTTGTATGCAATTAAACAGCTACAGAACATGCAATAGGCCTGCAGTTACTAAGATAACTATGTAGAACAGCATCCTCTGCTTTCCATTACAGAAGAAGATATAAACGTATGTTCACTTTCCAATCAGCAAAGGTCTAACATGGTATCTTGCAGAAATGAGGGTCAAAGATGCTCTTTTCCTGTAAGCCTGCACCTATCTCTGTGCAGATAATCACAAAAATAGCCTTGATAGCAGCTTCCAATGTTCCATATATTTGTAGTATACATTTAGCAGACAATGTAAGACACCAATAGCACGTCTCTCAATTACAAGGGGCTGTAGGTGAGCCAAGGTAACAGATTTGAGCAGACAAGAATAAGCCTCCTCATATTTCAAAGACAGTGCTGTCCTAAGGCAGAAGTAAGGCCTTTTGATGTATTTCATTACATGTCTAACACCACAAGGGGAAGAAGTAGTAGAGTGAGAAGTCAGCTTGAACAGACAGCAGCTGGTATCAGCGATGGCCTCGGCAGGCAGCAGAGAGAGGCTGCCAGAAAGGTCAGGGAGATGGAGAACATATCGCAGGGAAGGAGACTTGAAGGTTTGGCTCGTTCAGCTTAAAGAAAGAAAGGCTGAAAGGGGATACGACTGCTACCCATAAATACATGGGAATGGAAGGGGAAAAAAAAATAGCTATAAACTGATCATGAACAGGCTTAGGCTAAAAAAAATTCAAGATTTGCACTGAAGTCCTGGAATAGCTCTGATGGAACAAATTCAAGGAAAACAAACCAAAATTGATCTTATGGCAGAGCCTGACAATTCTGTGAAGGATGACAGGATCCTCGCCCAGGCAGGGGACTGCAGAAATCTTCAAGTCCTCCATCACTTCTATTAGAGAACATTATAAGACTTCACCGCTGTCAGAGTTGAGCGTGCAACAACAATTCCATTATAAATCAGACATTTGAAAGGCTCAGTTCCAAACAAATTCCATGCAAGATGAAACTCCACATCTTAAGCCAACACTCTGTTTGATTTAGATGCTTAAAAATTCAACAAGATTAAATGAGTCATTTGGGCGATTTCAGGGTTTCCATTCCTATGTAATAAAAACCAAATAAATTTTAGGGAAAAAAACTAAGCCTCAGGGAAACACAATAGATCTGTGCTACCCTATTATGCAGTTAAAATATTCCAAACCAAGGATATCCAGATTGAAAAACTATAACTGCAGTAGACTCTGCAATACAGCGAAAAAGGCAAGAGTGATATTTGTGTGCTCCAAGAAGCCTATAACTTTGAACCAACAGTGTCACACTTTGAAATAAAGAATGTGTCAGATTCATTTTTCAAAGGCTTGATTTTTACCTTTCTTTTGGAAAGAGTGAGGGGGGAAAAAAATCCTAAAGACTTCTAGGAACAACCTTCACTGTTTAGTTTTTATGCAGAAATATGTGAAGTGGTTTGTCCTATTCTAAAGGGAGAGCATAAATAACAATACAACACAAAAGCATCCAACAAACTGGCAAGTTTTTTTAACATGCTGAGTTTTACTGATTTTTCTTCAGCTCCCTAGTATTCACACTTATTTTGGAGGCCACATACTTCTCTTATCTGAAAGATATTTCCTACCTCAGATCAATAGCAACGCATTTTTTTTCCTTGCTTTCAACTGGAAACTCTGGAAGTGGTAAGTGAAACTTAGTTTGTTGGAGAAATTAAAATAGGAGGCAGGCTGACTGCCCTGAAGACAACCTGTGAAGACGACAACTTCTCTATCCTATTTAACCTTCTCCAAAGTATTTTCTGACTTACTGACCTTCTACTTGAATTCAGTCTCCTGCACAGCCTGATCAACTATAAATACTTTTTTACCTCTTTCTAAACACATAGCAATATAGATACAGATACACATAATGTACACCTACAGTAGGCTAAAATTAAATGTAGATATATTCTACACATACTGTAACATTTTCTCTAAGCCATGATCTGGCAAACACATACGTGAATGCTGCATCCACAGATAGCTCCGTTCCAATTGCACTTAGGGGGAAAATGATAGCAGACTTTTTGACATACAAACACAAGTTTGAGAAGAGAGAGGAATTAGAGGCTTGTTTGTGCAGCAAGGAAAGGATTCAAGTTAATCCCCTGATGCCAGTTCGAGTGAGTGATGTACCAGAAGTGAAGGCAGCCAGCGTCCAGTAGCAATGATGCGTGATGATGTAATTTGGACTTTCATGATGGACATGAAGCGAACGGGATCAAGGATGTATCTCTACCAGACCCTATTTAAAGCATCATTAGCCTCATCCAAACTCCGAATTTTCAACTAGGCAATGCACACAGCTAGCATTTAAACCCGAGAAGTAACTGTATTATCTGGCAATAGCTGAAGTCCTTTATCCTAGATAAGGGATAAGCCACCGAGCTGGAGCAGTTTCCACACGAATGATGCCAGCTCATAGTGCCTTGTCCATCTCTCTCCAACACCCTCTGCGCTGGCAACAGCATTTGCTCCATGTAAAGACTAAAGAGTGAGAAATGGACCTCCAAACCACGAGCCCAAGAAGCACTTACAAGTCTGCTCTAGGTCTTGAATTCCACAGCACCCGCAAAGCCCCTTCTCTGTGGCTGGGGACCAAGGAAGTTCTGTTCCCTTATGCTCCCCCCAAAAAAATGAAAGGGAATTGATCCACACAGGGCTGCCAGCTCAGCATGCAGTGTTGCTGTCACGACAGCACAGACAGTGGCCCAACTTCGGCACACTCACATGCAATCCTTACTGCAAGAACATTCTTGAACAAGAATGCGAATAACTACATTAAAATATATTCAAACCTGAAATATAAGTTTAAGGCGCAAAGAGCACTGCAATGGTCTGAATGCTTTTGCTTTACCTATACTGGCAACTCACTGCAGAAGTCAGCCACTACAGAAATGAAAAATGGTCAAACTACTTATATAAAATAAACAGGACAAGCTACAGTTCTAACTCCCGATGTGCTCTAAACAATACTGCTCTCAAAAAATACCTTGAAATTTAGCATGTCACATTTTCATATTTTACAGCAGGTATACTATTTTAGGGGGCCAAGTTCTACGCAATTACAAACAAGGTGTTCGGTAACTGTCCCAAGTGGAATAATTATCTCTTCACTGCTGTGATAAATCAGACTACTCAGTTATTCAGTATAGAAACTATTAAGGTTTAGGTTACACATCGCAAGTTTAAGAGCCCACATTTTGTGTTTGTTTTGTTTTTTGAAGGTGGGGGTGGGTTAGAAAAAGCCAAGGCCAATCAGTTGATGTATGTGCTCCCTGAGCAGACAGCCTGCGAGATAAACAAGATGTGGACAAAACAGATGGATAAAAACAGCAAAACATCTAGCCTGCTGTCCATCATGTACAGGCAATGTCAGGATGCCATAACAGAGAAGCAGCTTCTACAAAGGAAATAAATCATCTTCATGGAAACAGATTTGCTTCTGAATGACAAAATAACTTGTACATTAAAGGAGGAATTTAGATAGAAACACTTAACTGTAAGGTTATCCAAGCGCCTTATTCATTTACCAATGCAAAATGCATGCACGAAATAGTAAAGGGAATATTGGCAAGCCTAATGCTTGTGCAGACACAAATCTCATTATAGGAATAAATCCCAGTCTAACATTCTAAAATACGCTTTCTTGGGCCGAAATAAAGAAGTGGAGAAAATAGCCATCAGCTACTGAAATTTACTGCCGCCTTCTCTCTTGTGGCAGTCAAATTCAAGTCTATGACAGTGTGGAAACACTATGAGGAACCTATGAATTTACTGCACTTCATGCAGACAGAATCCCTAGGTCATTTGGCATCTCTTGGAAAGGGGGGTAACACATGATGGAATTCTTATGAACCCCACCCAGCACAATTTGCTCCCTAAAACCAGTTCCCACCAGCACTTAGTCAAAATAAACTGCATCTCAAAACTACCTCTGGTTCTAGGTCCACTCCTATTCAATGGTTACATCGCAGCTTTTTAAACAAGCAGCATCCAAAAGCTGGTCTCATCTGTAGGACTGCAAATTCCACCCTGTATTACTTTCTTCTTTCAAAGAGCGGCTGTATCAGTTATCACTGTCACTACATTTCCTAAATTTAAGCTGCTTCTGCCTACATGACAACAAAGGGCACAGGACCTTACACTAATGTTACGAGCAATGGCAGACATTGTTCTTCTCTCAGACTGACTTTTTCCAGGAAATATTTTCAAAGCAAGGAGTATTTCTCCGATTTTTCATCTTAGATGATTCAGGTCATAGACTTCAGAAGTACACTGCCCACATACAGACTCTAGCACTGAGGCGTAACTTAGATTTTGATGGGATAAGTTTTGGTTCCATCTTGGTTGATCCATGACTGTAGAGTGACTCTGATTTCTAAATCCTGAAGACATGAAATGTGGGTATTCTGGTGAGGGGGTTTTTTTGGTTGTTTGGGTGGTTTTGTTTAGGTTTTTTCCTATTTGATTCTGCTACACTGCATGGAACCTTTGAACTCAGTTAAATTCAGAAATAAACTCAATGCCAATCCCAAATCATTTAAGTCCATCGAGAAATGCAAAGTATTAAGCTACAAGCCTACAGGTAGAAGACTGTGCAGTTAAAAGAAAGTTGCAATACTTCCATTCTAAAAAACAAAAAAACCATCAAATTATTGAAAGAGGGTTCCATATCCCCATTGAAGAACATGCAGTAAAAGTGCCTCAATTCACATATGAACAAGATATGAATGTTAAGCATTTATCAGGAGGCTCAGATCAACTAACAAACCACTTTGAAATAGCTCCTGCTAGACCTAGCTGAAAGTGATACCCTAACTGAAAACGTAGGTTTGATGAAATGGAAACACTTTGTAAGTGCAGGTCAATTTAATGTTTCTGACAAAAAAAATGCCTGAGTAGTCATTCATGCAATTTATTAATTCTAGTAGAACTAAAGTAGAGAAAATAAAATAAAAGAGAATGTAATGGCCTATGTTTCTAAAACTCATTTACCCTTCTCATTAGGTTTATCCTCCAAAGGATTTTTACAAGCACCAGTTTTCAAACATGTTTGACTAATTCATTAGTGTAAAATGACTTCCAAACAATCTAATAACAGGAAACGTTTGCATCCCATCTCAGCCTCCTACTTACCTTGTCAACGTGTGGGTGCCAGTACTCATCGTGTGTTGTCTTGGCTTCTGTGTTGTTTATTCTCGAGAAGAACGTTGGCTTAGTCAGGTACATGGAAGCAGAGCTGATACCAAATGCCTGAGCAATCCTCTGTTGAATTCTCTGTCTCACATCACTGCAAAGAACACAACACGCTAAGTGACACCCCTCTCCTGTTCCTTCTGTGTTCTCCTTCATTCACCATTATCACTTCTTCAGAGCTAAGCTTCGTCCTCAGCTGATAAATCCTGGGGAAACATATACCCATACTCTCTCTCTTATTTTGCCTTAATACAGCAGATCTACTACATTAAAAAAAAAAAAGAAACACCTCCCCAGTGTTTTGGGTTGGTGTTGGTTGTTTTGCCTTTTTTTAAGTCTCAGAATATCAAGAACAGTAAACTATTTGTCTCCTGTGGCCTAGATTTTAAAAGTTCTTTAAGCAGTCTGTTTTCCTGAAAAACTCCATGCATATCTCACTGTTTATTAACTACTGAAAAGATTAAAAAGTCTTTCACATATATATTTTTAATCCAAAGCCAGTAACTAGAAAGTTGTATTTTCAAAAAAGGTTGCCTCTGAAGAGCCTTCAACTATTTTTACACCAATTTTAAACTAACCAATGAAGTCCCTGGCACCATGACACTCAGGGTTCTCTGTCAACATACATATTGGTATCATAACCAGGTTTTCCTTAAAAATGAATGCAAGATGTCTTTCCCAACTATTTTCAAAACATTTAACCAAACTATTTTTATCTGGGCTATTCCTGTGTTTCTTGGGATACAGGAAGAAGAGGATTTTTATTTTTGTTTAAGATAATTGAAATAGAAGTCTAGTAGTGACATATGTGTTACTATACAGAACTGCTTATATAGCAGCATACATCTTTCAGGACAAGTATTGCTGCATGCAGGGCTAGAACAGGGCCACCGAGAACTGCCAGCCTTAGTTCAGTCAACAGCACTTTTAAAGAGAAAAGATTTGTGATTAATGAGGAATAGCACTGGCAAATCCACCAGTAAACTCATACAGCTAGTATTTAACTTTGAGGGCATTTAAAAGACAGCAAAGAATGCAATAACACAATGAGAGGAAATGAAAACATTTTTTAAAATGTAATCCTTTACGCTTCTTAAAATCTTTATACTGTTTTCTCCCAATTTTAACACATTCTTAGCTATTGCATTAGCTTTCCTTTTCTTTTGTGCCAGGTGCTTCAGACACAGCCCACAAATAAGATACTCTGAGTAAACACACTTCTGAAGTTGTGCATAGAATAATATTAGTAGTTTTCCATCTTTTCTGCATCAGAAATTTCTCCACTGGGTAGTACTGGACTTCAGCATAATTTTCAAAAAAAGTTTTTCCCAAGTATTTCTCTAGGGAACTTAAAACAGTGACTAAACAGAAGTGACAGAACTAAAGCCAAACCTACAGTGTTAGGTTGTGAAAGTCACCTCTTAAAAAACTATTTCCACAAGTACTAAAAAAATCCTAAATAGTCATTCTGTTCACATCTTGTCCCTCACAAACAAATATTAAAAAAACACATACAGATTTGATTTTTAACCTGTCTCACTTTGCATTTCTAGGGCTCTAAGCTTTAGGAGTCAATTCAAACTATTTTACATGTAAAGTATCAAAACCATTAAATGAAGTTAGAGGTGAGCTCTTCAGGTATTTACATGGCTCCATGAACTGAGGCTTCAAGTTGAGAGCTACATAGTGGGAGAGTTTGTACAACTGACCTCAGGAAAGGATCTACAGGTCCTTCCTCATGCCAGTGGGAACCCGATCTTTCTGTCTTTTTTTCTCTCCAAGACACAGGATTTCAATAGAGGCTGCCTTATGTTTCCCAAAAAACATTAAATGTAATTACTCATTTCACTTCATGATGAATTGAGGGCAGCTGGCACTTTGAACAATCCAACACAAGAATTAATAGCCTCACCCACAAATACTAAAGCAGCATATTCCCTGGCTCTGACACCGGGCGACCACTCACACCAGCCAGCTGGAACAGATCTACTCTGGAGTTCTTGGGCCACAGTCTTGACATAGCTTTAAATCTCCGGTAGTTGTATTGCTCTAAGCAGCACTGCTTCCTCTTTCTGGCTGATTCCTTTTCTACTTTTAAAAGCTTTCTATTAAGACTTGATGTCTGCTGTTTATAAGGCTCCATTAAAGCTTCACTCCTCTTTGAGACTTGCGTGCAACGGCTTTGGGCAAGACCGCATGTTTTGCAAACCAAGTAAGAAGCAAAGCTCTACTCAACTCTTCCCGAAAGACAACAGCAGCAGCCAGAAGTCCACTGGTTTGGACCGGCCAATGGGTTATCAAAAGAAAAGGAAAATAAACTCAGTTTAAGTATGCTGCCAAGAGAAAATAAGCATATCTTTCATAAGACAAGTTGTTTTTTCCTGTTTATAAATCAAGTAGGCAGGGAAAGTAGCAAATAGGAAGACAGAGTAATGAAGCAGTTGAGGTCTAAAAGCATGACTTTAGGTGCTACCCTGGTCTCATGCAAGCAACTGCCTTCAGCTGACCCAGGTAGCTGTTTTTTGGGTATGTAAACATACTGCTGGCCTCTCGCTTCCCTGTGTCCTATTGGCTTTAAGTATAACTTTTACTCACAGTAGCTTCAAGTGCATGAGGTGCGTTTCTTCAATTGACTTGCGTGCTCCTGCCTTTTGCTTCCCTATGAGGTGTCATCCTGCATATCACAGCATCACTCAAAAACTTAATCAAGACAATCATGGCACGTGTAGCAGACTAACATGAATTTTATGCACATAATTTGCCATTCAAGAAAACAAATGGTAAGCTGTCAAAAAGCCTCACTGATTGTAACTTCTTGGACTAGGCTTCAAAAAACAGGTAGTTATCCTTTGCGCTTACAGCTGTGCTAACACATAATACAGGCACACCATGACAGCACAGCAAGTTTATAGCAACAGCCTTCCTTCAAGAAAGGGGTCAACAGGCAAAAAAATACTGACTATTCACACCAGAGCTCAGTGAGCAAGAGAGGTTAAAGGTTAACTTGCCTATAATAAAAAGTTGAAAGTAACGAAGCAAAAGTTTTTTCCTTGATGTGCAAGGCCGCAAAGTCAGAAAAAAGTTAAGTCTCAGGGGGAGAAGACACTTAATCTTCTAGCTTGCCTTCAGCGCTCTCAAACATATTTGTGAGAGCTGATGAACAACCAAATTATTTTTTTAGGGCCTAATCCAGCACATGCTGAAGTCAGTAGGAAGTCATTTATTAATTTCAATAAACTCCAAATCTAACATGGAAAAAACAAGCAAAGTAACCCAAACTCACATACTGGTCACTGGAAACAACACCCCTTTCCTACAAGCTTTGCCCCTAAGAAAAGCCTTTCACAGGATGGCCTTTCTAAAGAGAAATGGTAGGGACAGAATGGAAATATTCAGTACTGTATTTTTTTTTCTTTCCCATTCTACACACAACAAAAAAAATACATGTAATCTACATTGCTGTAAACTGGGTATGCCCAAAGTTCAGGCTTGAATAAGAGGTACAACAGAAGCCTATGTAACATACGATGGAGCAAAGAGTGACAGGCCATCTCAGCCTTCCTATTTCTTCACATCCTGTGGATGCTCTTAAATTTTTCGGCATGAAATACCATCCTGACACACAAAGTGCCATCCGATACACCTCCAACAAGTGTCCAAGCAGTTTATATTTATTACAAACTATTAAACTGGAAAAACTGTGCCTACAAATATGCACAACATTGATTACACTGTAATGCAGTGCAATAAATAACCCAATTATAACTAAACTAAAAAAAGGCACATCAGTCATGGATAAACTGCAGATTTCCACTGATGTTTGAATGAATAACCCATATGGCAGAGATTTGCTGGAAACAAGCTCCAACAGGCATTACCTTTAAGTGCCTAAATGCTTGTTCTTACTGAAGTATGTACCATACTGCTCAAAAGCTACAGAAACTCCATTAAATTCCTAGTTGAGTCAGCGCACACACATTATTTCTACATGGTGTTTAATACCTACTTTCGTATAATGTGACGTCAGTCAAGTCAAGTACGTAGGCCCTATAACCTAGAGAAGTAAATGTAAACTACGCAAGGGAAGACTTGTTTCTCAATGCATGTGAATAACAACCAGGACTTCTCACTTTGTCATAGGTAAGTGGCTGCAGTTCAAAGTAAGAAAGCCACATAAAATATAAAAGAATTTAATGCTTAATATAAGGGGTGGGGGAGAATTAAGGTGCAGAATACTGATCTTATTAGAAGATAGCGCATTGCACTACTTTGACTAACGACAAGGAGATCTTAGCTTGTAGATGATGTAAGAATGTGTAAAACACATCCACTTACAAGTTTGATACCAAAAGGCAAAGATAACTGTGTGCTGCAGAAAGTATGTTTTCCAGGGTTCTTCACAATAATCTTGGGTGCCTTTTGTTCCACGCAGTCACATTTACCTCTTGCAGGAGTCACCAACGGGTTGACAAACTTGTCAGTGCAAACACGAACTCTGCTTTGAGCTCCATAAGATGTCTTGTGTCCCTCTTCGCAACAGCAAATTAAATACTACACATGGGAATGACATGTTTACCTTGCAGTAGGAGCAGAGGCATGACGTCTTTTAGAGACCAACACGTTCCTTAGAATCCTATAAAGCACGTATCTGAACACATGCATCTGTGTACTCCAGCTCATTCTGTGCCCAGTGTGTGCCAAATACAGCACTTAGCTGTTTTCAAGACTAGCATAAAGTCACTTTTTAGCCTATAAAAAAAACAAATCAACCACTCTTCTGTACAGCCTGCTTTCCATTGACTTGGCCATTTCAACAGTTACCGATACCACGACTGCAAGTTTTTCTTTCCCTTAACCTGCTATTCCAGATGCAGCCTATACAGTCTATTGGTAAAATATTTAAGGACAAACATGTTGTACTTCACATATAAATCACGTGACAAGATAAGCCAAATTTCAGCTTAGAAGGTGCTATCAAGGGAGGAATGAATGAGCACAGGAACTCTGGCTACCTTGGATCTGGTACAGTAAGAGCCACAGTGTTCCCTCAGCCACTTCTGATACGCACTCAGCGGAATCAGGAGCCTCCACTCCCTTCTTGATCCCGACCCGCTCATTCTTCATACTTTTTCCTCCACATCCCCCATATATCAAAAAACTGTCGGGAGAGCTCTGGCGTACTATAGCAACAAAGGAAGTACTTCTTCACACTGGAGAATATAAGCATTCATTTTCATAAACACAGCAACTATTCTATCACTCATCCTGCTTAGGGCATACCCTGGCTCTGATCAGATGCCCTAAACAGAGCTCTGCTATGGCAATAAATATATGAGTACAGCACCCAAGTCAACAATATAAGTGACAAATGGATCCCTCCCAGAACTTGTCAGTAGCAGTCATTGCGTATTTGATATTATCCAGTGACTCAGTTCAAAATGCACAGGCCAGACTCAGGGAAAGGCAGAACAGAACTCCGTGAAAAGAGCATACCATCACCTATAAAAGCAGCTACTGAAATCTGTTTTGGGGTCAGGGTGATGAGGAAGGAAAAAAAAGCCAATGAAGTAGCTACAAGTCTAAGGTAGATACAACTTAAGAGAAAGGATGTTCGCTAACTTGTGAAGTTGACAGCTTAACGGATCAGCAGCAGCATAAAGGACTGAGTAAGTGAACTAAAAGTGCCACAGAAAAGTTTTTATAAGACACAAGCTCTGCCAAACCAGCAAAAAAATGCACCGTTAGGAGTCACTTGCAAAGTGTGATTCAAGTATGGTGACAGGAATGCTCAAAGCTTTGCAAAACCACACAACTTCTCTAGCCCCCTTGTCAGCACCTCCACACTCTCCCAGAGAAAAGCACCAAAGGCAGCAGAAGCAGGAAAAGCAACAATCTTCTGCAACCGGGAAGTTTTAACAGAAATCACACTTGCAGAATAACTGACGGGAGAAAGCAAACTATCAGCCGTTCTTCTGCTTTTTCTATGCCTCTACCTTTATAAGTTGTAAAACTCTTGGAATAAATCTTTGATCATGCCATTTTCTGCTAAAGTCACAACCCTTAAGCCAAGCGTCCAGATTTAAAGGTCTCTCTTCTGGATAAAGACACTTCTATTATGTGAAACAAGAGGAATTGCTGTAATATGCCTGGCAGATGGTGGTTAAAGCATCAGCCTAGAAACCGTAATTGATTCTGAAGCAACATAATTTTGACAGAGACAGTTTAGAACCCAGCCTCCTGGCTCAGAATGACTACTCAGATTTGTTATTGTTGCAATCAGTAATACTTAGACATGAATTACATTCAGTTATTTCTCTCAAGAGTGTATTTTTAAACTGACCCTGGTAGGTAAGTGAAAGTAATGAAGGTAAATGCCCCCAAGAATAGCATAAAATTATTCATTAAGGACATACAGTCCATGTTAAAGCACTTAATAATATATTTTGTATGAGATTCATATCCAGCAGACTAAAACATTCCCTACATTGGCCTGATATACCAATGGAATATTGATATTGCCTAGCAGCTGTCTCATCTTACAGTGTAAGGATGAGAAATTCATAAAAATTAGTGAACATCTGAACGTTTCTTTTCATGCGAAACAAATATTCTTTAGTAATACACTCCCTACACACACTTCTACAGATTCTTTAATCTTCTACAGAATGTAAGGCAAAACAAAGGCTACTTTCAAAATATTCTCCACTATTTTGGTGAGGCAGAAACCATGTATTTTCTTTATATGGTCAAAGTTCAAAAATAATTAAGGAAGTGTTTCATTTTTTGTGATTTTGGGGGCAGAAGTAAACGCATTTTAAAGTTAATCTATAAAGACTAGTTAAGACAAGATTAATTTAAGAAGTTAATCTAGAAAGACAACAGTATCTGGAGGAGCTTCTTTCCTGTGAGGGTGGCAGAGCCCTGGCACAGGCTGCCCAGAGAGGTGGTGGAGTCTCCGTCTCTGGAGACATTCCAAACCCACCTGGACGCGTTCCTGTGCCACCTGCTCTGGGTGACCCTGCTCTGGCAGGGGGTTGGACGAGATGATCTCCAGAGGTCCCTTCCAACCCAGACCATTCTGTGATTCTGTGACTCTGATCTAAAAATAGTTATTGAATAGAAATAAGCTTCAAAGTGGTTGATATTTTAAGACAAGTAAAGTTACTACACTAATAAAACTAATAAACCTATTTGGCTACTTAATATTACTTCCACCACTAGAGGGAGGTCATATTCCTTCACAAAGGCAAGAAAAAAAGAGGCAAATAGAGTTAAAATGCTCAAGCCAGGTACATTTTAAATTATGAGAAAGCAACTGAAATGTATAACTAAAGATTTATTGCGTCTAGTCAACAAAGAATGCTTGTTCCTAAACTTTGGCCACACACCTTCACAGACACATGGAACTCGTTACATTTGTTGTCTTCGTTAAGTATATGAGCAGGTCTACAGGAAAGCTAAAAGCATCAGATGCCAAAGCTATTACATTATAGCACTTTTTCATATTCTGGGTTCTTAAGAGAAAAGTATGCTCTGCTTCTCCAGCCAGAACATTAGTAATTTGAAGTCCTTCCACTTCCTGCTTTAGCATTTTTAATGCTTTGCTGCACTTCACCCAAAAATACACCAAGTTCCTAATGTAGTAATAGCATAGGATTGTCTTTATCATCTAGCACAACACCTCTTGGATAACATGTGTGCTGCTACCATCATTCTGGTTATGTCTACGCCATCAATACTGTCCTGACATTGGCAATGCAGCTAAGTTCAAAGCAACAAGTGTTATTTATCAGGTAGCCACCAGAAGGTCCTTTTACTTATCTTCCTCAAGGCATCTTCATTCTCACAGAGATCACTATTTTGAGCTGCAAATTCAATTGTGTCTGAATCCAAAGCACAGTTCCCTCCCAACCTGCACTCTACAAAAAAACCCATAAAGTTCTGTTTTGTGGTTCTGTCAGCAGTTATTGAAAATCTTTACCGATATAATGCAAAATCCTCTTCTGTGAAGATGTCTTGAATTTTGTCCCCAAAGTACCTGAAAAATTAAACAACAGTCTAAAAGAGGAATTGCTGAATCAGCCAGCCATCTGTGCTGCACCCACAATCAATAAATGAAAACACAATACAAAAGAAATCCTACAAACGCTTTTGAGCGTGATGTTCCCAAAGCATTGCTCAAAGATTAAATGTTAAAAAGATTAAAGGATCAAGATGCAGCAACTGATAATGGAATTCCCCAGGCATGAAGAGTCCCCTCCCACATCATGAAATACACACATGGATTCAGGTTTAAGAGTTCAGGCTATTTGATTTCTTCCACTGCTGACAAACTAAATTATAACCATGAAAAAAAATACTGTTATTTACTGGTGCAAGAAGAACTCTGAAAATAAAGGTAATGGTAGCTTTCAAAGAGCCCAGTTCGACAAAAGATCAGTTTTCATGCCACAGAAGTTTTTTTTAACTAGTCATGGAAACTGGTGAATCTAACCAACTTCTCCAGTTTGTCATTACTAACTCCAGCCCCCAGGGCTTGAGAAATCCGAAGAGGCAATGAGCACTGAAGTGTAGGATAACAAGAGAGGCAGCAAGCCACCCTCCCATTTTACCTGTACAGATTAACAAAATGCTTCCCCAGTGACAGAGCTCCAGAGTGCAAGTCCAAAATTGATGCCTGCAAAAAGAAACAAAAAAAAGTAGGAAAGAGAGCATGAAAAGGTTTTATCGTTATTTAACTATGACCTTTAATAACTGTCCCAAGTTGGCTCTCACTTTCCACAGCCTCCCAAGTAAAAATATTAGTTTCTAGCATTTGGGTTCACAATACTAACACTTACTTTCAACTATGGACCTCCCCCAGTTTGCTGTATAGATGCACAAAAGATTGAGGTAATATGAAAAAAGCACAGGACTGCTATTCCCAAGATTCAAGTCTGACAGAGGTTTGCCAGAGTCTTCCTCCATGGGCTGGGAGTAAGACAACATGTACCTGGATCCCTTCTTGAAGGCATTTCCCTTCCACACAAAGATGACTAATTTTCCAATATTTGTGAAACGCTCAAATAGCAGCACTAATATTTATCTTGCCCAACATTTGTTATTAAAACTTCTCCTTCACCATGACTTCCTGTGTACTTCTCATATTTAATACGCCCATAAAAGTCTGTTTAAAAGAACAATTATAATTCTAAGGCTTACTAGAGCCAAACTTTCTTCTTCCTAGTTTCTAAACCGCTGTAAAAGAAAACCAAAGAGTAAAGAGTTTTTACATATGAAAATTCAATCCACTTCATCCAATTCAGGCCAAACACTTCTGCTGAGCTCCAGACCAAGCTAAAAAGATTAGTATTCAGATTTGCCAGGATAGAGGGCTACTCTAAATTATTTCTCTAAATTGAATAAAGTACACTTTTGTATCTCACTCGCTATCCACAAAATACATGTTTGTTTTGCATCAGTTAAACAGTATTTAAAAATATGACTGCTTAGTAGTTTGGTTTTTTTAATACTGGAACTATCAAGTAGCAAACAGTTAATTAACCTGACTAGCACCAAAGTAATGACATCTTTGATATACAATATCCGGGCAAAAGCACTCATCTTGGAATTTAGCATTTTTTGAAGCACCACATACCATTCACATTATTCTAACAAAATCTAAACAACAATAATACCACTAGGTGAGCTGCCTGGAAAGAACGATAACTTCCATCTTACCAGCAAGAAGAACTTCTGGGCATGGTTGGAACAGCACTGTTAGAAGCCACTTTCTATCTTTACTCAAAGGCAGACAGGCTGGGGAATGAGCCGCAGAAGTCATCAGTGCCTGGCCATGTCAGAGCTGCAATGCCAGGCTAGGGACATGGCTGTACCTCCACCCTGGTCCCAAAGCACCCTTCTCCCTCCTCCTCTGGGTCAAGTTGGAAGAGGACACCCATGACCATCTCTCAGCAAAAGAAAATTGCTGCAGGCTCAGTTGCTCTGAGCTTCAGAGCTAAATGAGGAGAACTCCACTAAAGTCTCATTTTAAAAGGAACAACAGCAGCCTTCTTTTAATAACATACACAAATCATTTTAATAACCCTTGAACAACGCTTTAAAATTATATAAAGTAACAAGCTATTCAAGTGGACATAGCATGAGCTTTTCAGACCTCCCCTTCCCATTGAAGTTCTCCAAAAGCTTCAGAGGACTGTTTGGGAAACAGGTAATCTCACACTCATGCAAGGGCAGCTCTCGTAATAAGCTTTACTCAAGCTTCAGAAGCAAAGTATTTTCATTAATTGGTTTCTGGTTCTGTACAATAATCTAAGCTAGAAGTAAAACTGCTCCTGTGTAACTTCAAAAATATGCTTGTGATCACGCTGAAGTAGATTATAAGGAGAAGTAGCAGTACATATCTGAAAAGATTAGTTTAATTTTTTTAAAAATTGCCTTTCAAATACACTCAACATGCTTTCCAAACATACACATTTATTCTTACTCTTCAAGCACCAGATGATTACAGTTGGGAAGATCCAAAGTGGCCAAATGAATAAGAGACACCCCCAAGAACTGTAGATACTCATAGCTGAAGAGATAACAGCTACGATACAAAGCCTAGAAAGGCCAGATGAAGACGACTGCAAAGGGAATCTGACAAAGAAATAATATTTTTCAGGGTTGTTTCAGACAGGGGGAAACAACTGAGTGCCAAACATCGACAGGGACTTGATTACACATGAGCACTGAGCTATTTGTTTAACAGCTACCTTGGAGAGAAACTGAAAGACATTTATTTTGGCCACTGCCACTTCAGAACATTAAACATTTTCAGCATCATTTTCTACACTCAGACAAATACCTTGGTGGAAGCCTGTGTCAACACCGTTACTCCAAGTTCAGCTATCTGACGAAGGGTCAGCCTGCAAGTCAGACCACTGTTCCCAGGCTGAAAGCTCTGCAAGGTTTATCTAAAGATGGCAGGAACACTGCCAACACACATACCCACACACCTGTTTCCAAGAGAGTGTTTACCAGAACTACCACAACATCCCAGTTTACAGAACTTCTATGGAAAGGAAACTGAACTTCCTTTAAAAAAAGAAGTACAAGTATATGTTCGTTTGGACCTTCAATCTTGCTAGTCCCACATTCTCCACCCTCTCACTGCTAAAGTGTTTCAAAAAGAACATGCAAATAACCACCGTTTCTCAGCCCGTGATAAAAGGATAATTTTCCCAATCTTACAAAGCAGAAGGCCCTGCCTTTGATCCTCACTATAAAGGATTGCCAACCATTAAATATACATTTACTTCTACAGCAATTCCTCCACCCCTTGAAAAGTTTTAAGTGATACTTTTAAAGGAAACAGCAGATACACTGCCCAAAAGAAAAAAAATGCAAAAAATCTTACTTCTACTTGTCTATAGAGGAGCTGGCAGCACTCAAAGCCATCCCCATTCCTCCTGGGGGAACGCTCACGCACTCAAGCTAAGAAGAGGGAAGAGCAATGGAGGTTCTACATGGCCACCAATTCCCAGGCAGCATCAAACTGGCTGTCGCTGCAGGCAGTCTTACAGACCCTCAAAACAATCCCACCTGGAAACGCCCTTCCCTACCTGAATCTTGAGAGCAGACAGACAAGGGTTACGTTCTTAGGGTAATGCCTCTTAAAAGCTACGCTGATTAATTATGAGACATGAGGGTAACCAATCTAATTTATGCATCATTCAGACTGCTGGAGGCAGAGATTATTACTGTGGAAGTTAAATGCACTGTTTTGTCTCTGGAGTCCAGTACAAGTTCACACTAGATTCAGACTAGACACAGCCAGCTCCTGTGGAGTTAAATCCAGTTACCCACACCAACACACTGCGGTGGGCAAGCTGAAAGGCCACTGCCAAGCATGTCTTTCACTCTCACAAGCACGTGTTTCCTAAGTGCTATCAGGAGGCTAATTAGGAAGGAAGAAAGCCATGCTGCCTGTAGTGGAGGTATAATCATAGGACAAGTATGAGGCAGAGGCCTTCTCTTCTCCCTGGAAAGGCACAGCTGACAGCGGTTTGAGGACTGCAGAGTTGGGTTGGGAGGGCTTTCAACAGAATAAGGAGGGATACGGTCTGCAGAACCACTGTTCTGTGCACAGGTCAGCGGGCCCACAACAAAAACCCTTGTGCGGCATCAGAGCTACACAGGTTGTTTGCTTCTCCCAGAGATTAAGAAATTTAATTTTCCCCTGCAAGAGAGAGCTCTGGGCAGCTACTCCTGGCAATTCTGCCACCACCCAGGAGACAGACTGCAGCTGGCTGGCTGCACCAAGGGATTGCTTTTCTGGGGCTTCCAAATAAACACCCATAGATCTGATAGTAAATGAGGCGTTTCATTTACACCAAAGAGATGTTATGACGGCAGCACCTACAAAGATGAGAATGAGTGAGTCATGACTAAAGTGGGAACGCCAGCAGCGGCAGTGTGCGAGAAATTAGTAGGTAGGGAAGAAAGGGAAATGTCATTATCTTTATACAGAGGGGAAAAAACCTTAAGCTCAGGCAAACATCAAGAGAACTAACGTGATTCACATTCTGTGATGAGGAACAGAGTCTAAAGCTATTTCACAGAGACATACAAATGAAAGCAGGATACCGGTGGAGAAGATGCTCCTGTTTGGATTCTGTTCAAAGTTAAAATAGAAGATTACAATGACCTCTTCTAGCCTCACTCTGTGTGTGTGTGTAAATAAAAATAAACCCATGAAAAATTACAAAGAAAAATAAGAAAGCAAGCTCAGCATGACAACTGGGGCATGACTCCTGGGAGATTTTAATAATTCAGATGTTTGCCAGGACTTCCTCAACATAAAAGGATGGAAAGGGAAACAAGATTTATTGCTATATTTCAGTACTCCGAGGAAGCAGAAAAGGCAGCAAACAAAGGGGGGAGAGAATTTACGGTCACAAACTGCAAGGTCTTTAATAAATTATATCCAAACGCATAGACACAAATCCACTTCTGTGAGTTCAAAAATATGACAGACAAAAAAATATCAGATGTTGCTTAAAAAGGGACTAAGAAGAAATCAGAGAGAATGAAAATGCAGTCTGCACCCCAGTAAAAATCTGAAGAAGTGTTATTTGGAACAGTGGAGAGATCAAAGTGGCTAAGGAAAGAATTAAAGAGAAACAAGGAGTTATTTAAGGAATTTTTACGGAAAAAATTAGTCTTAGAACAACAGACATAATTGGACAGAATTATCCAAACACTCTAAAGCCTAAGAAATTTAAAGCAACAAGCCAGACCTAATCCAACAGGCTTGAAGCTTGAGAGGCAGACAGGCAGAGTAGCTAGATGAAGTAAGACTTGAAACATTTTGAATGCTATGCACGTAAGAGATTTGCGAAGATAAAAGGCTCAAATGAAGAAAGACAGTTTCATCTATACCTCATCAGCACACATCCATCAGCATTTAATGATATCTGGGAGCCAAGATAGCACTATCGGGAAAAGATTCACTTCACGACACAGGGAATACAAGACACACATCGAAAATGAAAGAGGAAAATGGAGAACAGGCACAAAAGAACCTAAGTAAAGAGACTGTATTTAAAGGCTTCTCCTAAACGCAATCTCCCAGAAACACTGGTCAGCTCTTGTTTTTCACTTCTTTCAGTGTTTATCCACTATTTTGGATAAGGCCTCAATGCAAAAATACACAACTTTCTTCTTGCGGCTTTCCCTAAGGGGTAACAGCACGCAATGACTTTTTCACATTTACAGATTATGAGGAATGTGAGAAGGCTTGGATCAGAGCCCAGACCTCTCAATGGACATCAGATTCCTTAACACACTTACATTATTGCAGCCATAGAATCAGATCCCCCTCCCCCCCCTTTAAAAAAAACTCACAGTGATGTTTCCAAAATTATGTAGAGGATGGATTTATATTTGTCTGATACTCTGGCTTGTTGCCTAATAAGCCAGCTCAGGACCCCTGCCCAGCTCTGTGCATTGGGCAGCAAGTTTACCTCCCCTTGTGTCTCTTCCAAGCTTTCTCTGCCTCAGTTTCCTGACCCCCCAGCTGGACATTAGCTTTCTGCAGTCGAAATCCATGAAGCCGTCTGTGTTATACACTGCCCTTCTAATCTCCTCTTTGTGGAAGTCTAAGAAATTTAAAAAAAAAAATCACATATAGGTCCTAAAAGAACAGGATAGGAAAACCACTTGATAGCATGAATGACAGGAGTTAAGCTGGAGGTCCCAAGAGGCAGAGTAATCTAGGCAAAATGGCAAATTATGCAACCACAGAACTGGAAAAAAATCCAAGGGACTCTGACAGAACATGCTAAATCTTTTAAATACATTGTTTCAGATGGGCAGCACTGCTTAAATTTCTCAGGTTATATTTTTTGCAGGTCTTCCTCAGCAAGCACAAGGACAATAAAGTCTTATTTTTTTTTCATTGAAACCTTTCTCCTTTTCTGCTAATATATGCCCTAATTCAGCAGATGCCTAAAGAAGTGATTGTGTTTACAAATACTCAAGAAACAGTTTCTGTTCATACACAAAAACATCCTGAGAACAAAGAAGTGTGAAAGAAATTAAAACAAACATGCTTGTTAAAGAAGCAGGGTTGTTGTCATTTAATGAATACTATTCAAAGGTCTACTTAAGACATTACATGTCATTTTTTGTCACTGCACCACACCAATGTTTACGTGATGCTGTGAACCACTAATTTAGTTTCAGAAGCTAAGTTTGAACAGTTCTGCTATAGCAACTGTTTCCAGATAGAGAAGACAAAATCAGTTCAAGAGAGGCGCTAGAAATAACTAAATTGAATAATAGGAAGTGTCAACTGTATTGTAGAAGTCACAAATTACACTGCTAGCAGAAGTAATAGGAGCTAAAATAACCTTCCCAACAATTTTTGTTCCAAGTCTGAATGGAAAGAAAAATTCTCCATCTCCTCTCCTCAAGCCCCAAAAATGCATTTATAATCTTGCCTTGGCAGTAAAAGAATGTAAGTAGTAACAGGACACTGCTCACCCCTCCATCAGATCCTCCCAAGGACAGTCCCCTCTCTGCTATTCTGCAGGCAAAACAATAACCTCAGATGAGAACTGAAGTCTAATTACTTTGTCCTTTAATGTTATTATTTACAACATGTAACTCTTCAGTAAGTGGTATTTGATGCATTAGATAACCTGATTGAGTTAATAGAAGATGACATTTATTTGAAACCGAATCTTGCAGCCTATCATAAAATCAAAGCATCTATGTTGCAGAACACTCCGGAGCTTGTAGCCCCCCTTCCATAAACCTCCCAAAAACATTGTCTTTCAAATACATTCTGGTCAAGATTAAACATTAAAAAAAACCAAACAGATCATGTTTCTTAGGGGAAGTAAAAATAAACTTGTACAATGCAGAAATGATCTACCAAAATCAGGAGCCCGACTGAATTTGAAATCACAGAGTAGCCAGCCTAACTAGTGAACAAAGCACTTGTACAAGCTGCGTATCGCTTTGAGCATTACGTGATATTCCCCACTTATATGATTATCAAGTGCAAATCACATTCAAAGAAGCTGATAACTTTTCTAACTGCATAATTTGGCAGTGTCCCCTACTATTTGATTAAAACTCACCACTTAACGTTCACAGAGGACAACAGGGTCAGCACTAGCTCATAATTACCCAGAAAGACTCAGCTGAAAGGAGGCTTACGTTGTTTTTTTCTGTTTTTAAAGGCCAAACTGAACAGAAGGCCAAGTGAAAATCCTTTAAAAGTTATTTTCCTTGGTTTCTCTACAACACTCATGCCCCACAGAGCTAGGCAGGCTCTGTATGAAAAAGAACTGCCTCCACTACAGCAAAAAATGCAAAACAGCTTTAAAAAAAAGTTTAGTGTTTTAACCAGTTTAACCCATGCTCCTTCAGTTAATGCGCTTTGTGCTACACCTTAGACACTGGCACACTGTCATTAAAGTAAGCGCTTGTAAAAGTTAAGAGCTAAAAGAAAATTACCTACGGATTCTTTCAGCTTCTTCCCTTGTGATTACTGTGTCGGTCACACCTCTTCCACACTTTCTAGGAGTGCACCCTGGAACATAAAGAGAAAGAAAGAAGCGATCATCTTTCAAACAAAGTTCAAAACAAGTCTCTATTAATATTCTCCCACTCCCCTTTCAGATTGCCAATATCCCTTCTGAATGTTGTGAATCTCAGAATATTTTAGAGCACCTAAACTACAAGAAAGTGACATCTCCATTTTGATGTGTTCTGTACTGCAATTATCAGAGAAAAGACTAACCAGCCAGTGTCACTGTTGCCTCCGCACAGACTCAAGTCCCCAGGACTCATCTAAGCTGCATCACTTTCCCTGCTATGGCTGGTTGGTATAATTCAGGGGAATTACACCAACTAAGCTGACAAGTTATCTCCTCCTATGTCCATCATGCAGTTCAACAGAATGCGGATGATCTGAAAGGAATGAATTTCAACACCCACAGTAGCACAGCCACTGGAGATGTGGCTGTCATGCACGTCCTAGAGCCTCCAGTGCTGAGGTTAGGCAAAATGCACAGCAGTCCAGTGCCTTTAAAAACAAACTACTTTTCCTGTTGATCTGAAAATAATTCTTGGAAACATTAAGTTTGTTACAAACTCTGGGATTACAATTCACTTACTGATGTTCCTTTGCACTTCTGCCACTTCAAGCTAGAGAAGACTGCCTTTTTCAGCTAAGGTGCTATCAGACACATCTGTATCTCAGTGCACGTGCAGCAAGGCAGATAGATACAGTGTTTTTTTCCTTTCTGCCCAAGGGCAGTAGAGAAAACAGTTCCTGTTCATATAACCGGACTTTAAAAGGAGGATGATCTAAAATGATTGAATCTTACACTCTATTCTAGCCTCCAAACAGGCAGGGCAAGAACTGGAAAGCTCAACAGTGCCACATGGACCCTTCCATCTCAGGCCGGCAGTTCCAAAATCAGCCAGGATCACTAGCAAAATAAACCTCCTTAATATCATGTGTCCATATACAAAGTGTTTTCTATTACAGTCCAAGTAAGTCTTCAACTTAGACAAAGGTCCAGTACACAGCACCCCTCAGTACAATACACAACATGAAAAGAGTTCTGCCCCAAAACCAGAGTCTCAACAGGATAAAGAAACTCAATTGTCCTGGAGAAAAAAAGTGAGCTGCAGAAGACAAGACGTGCTTGGATACAGACTGCAGTGGACGTAACAGAGCACCACCATGCTAATAACAGAAAAGAGAGAATGTCACTCAGACAGGAGCGAGATCACTACTTGACAAAAGAAAAAACTGGAAAAATGGCTAGAACACAAATAGTTCAAGCCCTGGAGACACTACTGATAACAAGGGCTCCTGAATAGGTATAGGATATTTATGTAGTATCAATACATGCTAGTTCACGTATTAACACGAAGAACTGATTTTAACTTATCTTTCAGTGTTCAACCCTAAGTCATGCAGGTTATTAACAGGTTTCCTGTAGTCAAGCACTAAGAACCATTGTATTTGTCCACTGAAAGTCACTGGGAAAAGCAATGGTAACAAAAAAAGCAATGAATTTGAATGTTCCAACCATACTGCCGGGAGAATAAAAGCATCTTATTTCAGATTTGCTCAACCTTCTGACACGAGTCAGAAGGAAACAAATAAGATTCTGTATGGGGCGTCTATACAAATATACCTTGAAAGGCAGCTTTTTAATATGGGACATTGCACAAAACTGTCTTGAAGCACACAGCTTAGACATACATAATAAAAAAAGTCTCTTAAAATTCATCACTAAGAAATCTAACATTCAATTTTAAAGGCTCATGGGAAAAGGCCAGCAGTAAGAGTTCCAGGTGATGAATATATAAAAGTTCTTATAAGATTAGAAGTCTGGACCACAACAGTCTTCGGGCAAGAAGATCAATTCTGAGCCACCAGAGACCTTGGGTTGTCACACCTGGCACTTAACTGGGGAAGATCCATATATAGATGTAAAGCCACAGAAAAGTTGGGATGAGTGTATTTTCTGACATCTGCCAATACACTTACTGTTGCTGAACTGAGCTCCTCCTCAAGGATTATTTGCTCATCAGAACACAAGAGAGGGGGTGAAAAACTCCTGGAAAGAAATCAATCAATTCACCCACGCAAGTCAAAATCATCAGTCAGCTCTGATCAAAAGCAACTAATGATAACAATGACCGCAGACTGACAGAAAGAGAAATTTTGCCACAGCACTGATGCTTTGGAGGAATTTCCACTCCATCTTACTGGATATATCCTGACACAGCCCTCCAATTACACCAGTGTCTCAAGAAGAGAGAGAAGCAATGAGAGATGTGTGTGTGAATAGGCTGAGTACTGACAACATACAGAATTATACACGCTGTTTCCTTGCTTGGGAATAGGAGTCCCTTGTTTGATGTATGTTTAAATTGAAGTCAAAGGCACCCACACCTAGCAGACTTTAAACACAGATAAAGGTCAGGAAACCAACTGGATTATAACCCAGATAAGTCATTGTGTTTTCTGACTACCCAGCAACAATTCACTCAAGTTGGCTCAAGATTCAGATGCTGAGGAGCGCACACTGAGTTATTTGAAGATGACCTAGGAAAATAGCAGTCCAAAATAGTGCTAGAGATTACATTCTTAAGCATTCATTTATCAGTGCCAGCACAGAACCCAGCACTGTGACAAGAATGAACCAGAACCGCTGCTCCCGCACCTCACTTTTCTCCTCTTGACGCTGCAAGCAAAAGAAACAAGTAGAATCAAAACATACCATTCATCAGAAACCATAGTGGCTTGATATAAAAAAACACCATAAAAATTACAAATTCTGGCAGCAGACCAAAGTTGCTTTGCATATTGAAGAACAACACTTCGCAATAAAGTACCAGCTCCAAAGGTACAGAATTCAAACCAACAAGGGCTTTACAGGCAGAAAGTTGTTCTAAATTACAAATTTGGGAGGGAATAGAGAAAGGGGGAGCTTCTGTGCCATGTTTCAGGCACACTGTAAGTATTCCCTCTGCAACCAGAAAGGCTAGGCAAAGTTTCTGTGGAAATTCTTGCATTTTTCAATCTCGGTTCCAGGAACCAACAATTTGCAAGTTAAACGCCGCAGATCTTGCAATAAAAATGCAAGCATTGGAAATGCCATGTTCCTCTGGAGCCTATGACCTGCAGTTCTGAAAAGCAACAAGTAGTAGCCAGCAAACACTGCAAACTATTTCTTGTCTGCCCTAACAAAAAAGTATACATTTTATATTGCTATGCCTTAAAGGCTCCATCATACATTCAGAAGCGGCAGATTAAAATCAGTTATTCACTAGTGAATGCCAGGCTGAAGAGCATCTCAGAAGCCAGTTGACAGGGATGAGACATCTCTGCCTCCAGGCTAACAAATACGCACCCAAAGAGCGAGACAGATGGCTGAGGCAATAACAGCTTCCAGCACCCAACTCTAAACTCAGATGCATATAAAAAAGGCAGCCAAAGAGGAATCAATTTGGGTTCCCAGAACTGAAAAAACTTTAGCAAACATTTTGTTAGTAAGTGTAAGATCCACCCAAAGATTTGCAGAACGATAATCATCAGTCACAAATCACGTACCATATACTCCACACTGTACCCAATGTTCTCTTAGATATAAAGATGCGAACAGCGTTATGAAGCACAAGTTTGCATACTGGCAGTACACTTTTTATAGTCCTGTTAAAAAATAGGATTAAAAAGAGACTGAGGTAACAGGCTGATAGAAAAAATTAGATTTTAAGGGGTGTGGAGAAAGCTGAATGCAGAAAAACAAGAAAGCTCTCTTAGCTAATAGAGACAAGAAAAGGGGAATGACTTTCCATCTGCCATTGAAAAGGTCCCTAATGCTTGAATGGCAAATAAAATTGTCTTAGACATGAGGGAAGGCTGGTGTTCAAGGAGAGAATAGGTGGAAAACTGTAAATTCAAAGGAGAATTTCAATACTCCGGGACAAACGGGTCTAAATAGAGTTTTCTTGTACGACATTCTGCAAGAGGGACACTAGCAAAGACTTCTGATTCCAGAAAAGATTGGTGCTCGCTATTTCCAGCCACAAACAACAGCACAGATCTTAACCTTTTGGAAATGTTGGTACTGGAGAGTTCAGATTTGTCAGAACTACAGTTATGTGTCTAGGGTCTCTGACAAAGAGCTAGCAAAGACAGTACTGGAAGCAGGAGGCGTTCTGAAGGCAACTGCAGCAGCTTTTCCAAACTGAGTAGAAAAACAAGAAAAAGATAGTCCAGCATAAAGTCAGGCAGGTACCAGCAGTAAGGCACAAACACTGGATGAATGCTAAGGAAAAATCAGAACAGTCCGTTTGTTTGAAAACAATTTTAGCATTAAGAAATGTGTCATCTTTGTCTAAGATACCATGGAATATGGAAGCACTGAAGTACTAAAAGCAAACTTGGAGAATCTGCACTCAGGAGAAATTCAGTAATATTAAGTACCCAGTAGCTTCCACAAATTTGTGCCTAACAGACACAAAATCATTCACTTATTAGATAAGGCACTTCGCTTTGGATCTAAGAGTTGTATTTTTTCAGTCAAGGTAAAGGAGGAACATACCAAAACATGGAAAAATGCTGTGGCCCCCACAGCCCCAGTGTTCCTGTTCAGTACACAGAAAACAGATGATAACACAGGGGTCCAAGTGCCTAAACTGCAGCTTTGTCTTCCACTCAAAGTGGTACTTGGCCAAGAACAATACGCTGCCAAGATCAGGATGATTCACTTGAGGAAAAAAAACCCCATCATGATGCTCTCCTAATGCAATCCATCTGAAAGCAGGACAAGAGGAGGCAAGGATTTATTGTATGCTATTGCTATCACCACACCAGCAGTCTAGGTGCTAGACCTTTTCCTCCACTGCTCACAGACTTCTCTGCTTTCCACATCCACTGATCCAACCTCTGGAAAAGCATCCTAAAGCTGTCTCCTGGGCAGTGACCATGGATGCTTTGTGGACTGACACAATATGTCAACACACATAAGAGACTGGGCAGGAGTTTCATCAGACACACTAGTAGCCACAGTAGTTATAAGTAGTTATCCATTTCCCAAGACAGTAGAAGTAGTCAAGATCTGGCCACAGAGTTCAGAACACAGATGAGACTGTGCTCACAGAACACCCTATCTTCTGCAAATATAATAAGTTAAGAGCTCAGCCTCCAAAAAATAACTCATTTTATTTCTTTATGAAGCATACTTACTGGCAGGCAGTGCTATGGAAATAAAACCCCTGCTCTGACAACAACTATCCCATCATTTGAAGCAAACTAGAAGCTCGGTTGCACTAATTCAGTTGGAAGCAGGGACAGGTGCATAAATAAAAAGCTCATCTTAGCTGAGGAAATTTTCCAGCTGAACATCAGACACCTAGTGATGACAGGAATGTGCCTCCTTCTGACACGGAGCCAGCAGCTGTGGATGTCAAGCCAGAGTAAAGACAGAGGATGAAGAGCTATTGAGTGACAGAAAGATATTTCAAACAAAGTGACTAAAGCTTCGGAGCTGAATCCGGTTTGGCAGAGAACCCTAATCCACATTTACTGCCTCGCTAAACTATCAGTAACACCCACGTGGAGCAAGGAGCTCAGCTTTGATGGGACAGCAAGGCTCAGCAGCTCACCACTACCCCCTTGTGGGCACCGAGCAGGAGACAAGAGTTAAAAAACCAAAGTTCATTATCACAGCACGGCTTCAATTAACCACTTAGAACAGATGTTCACACATTTCTAATACCACTGATCTCTTTCTGAAAGCATAGTATAGGGAAACGCATGTGAAAACATCTGCTAAAAACCAAAACCAATGACATAAGTTAAGAAACAGGAGCAAGCAAACATCTACTTAGAACAGCAGAATACAAACTCACAGAACATGACTCCCCTTTGTTCCTCCTGGGTTGATGCCAGCCATGTCAACCATCCTCATACAAAGCCAAGAGAGGTCACACTTCACCCTGCAGTTCGCATTTGCAGAGCTTGCTCCCCACAGCATCACAAGATTAGAGAACACATGCATTCCTCTTCACAGGCACTTCCTTGAAGTTCCTGCCTTCCTTATGATGGAAAGAATAACTGATGGAGTTGCCAAAACCACAAGTCCACAGCTCAGAAAATTCCTCTTGCAAACCAGGGAAGGGAAAAATAAGGTTTTGTTGGTTTGGGGGGTTTCTTTTGAGAAGTAAAAGCCCTAGTAGCAGAAAGCAGTTTTAGACTTAATTTTAGCCTTAGCCACAACTACCAAATCTGTGACAACACTAGCTGCAGAGTTTTCTCTGGCCTTGGCACTATGCAGATAAAGGCAGAAGCAGTTTCTCCTTACAGTAACTATGAAGAGTTAAAACAAAAAAGTCTTATTTATGTGTTCAGTCAAAAAAAACACTATGAGGAAGATTTCTTGCTGGTAGCTTTCTGACAGCATTTTCTTGTCCTCAATAAGATTTGGGATGCATCTTCCAAAAAAGGATACTTCAGTAGCAGCACTGGGGAAAAGCTGTCTGACCACAGACTACACAAACTTTTGGTTATGTTACAAGCCTTTTGACCAACAGAACCAGGACTAGCCACCTGAACAGGACAGGGGAAATTACCTCCACATCTTTATGACACCACACCCAGGCTGCAGTTTGATGAACACTTTCTACCAAAATTGGCACTAGGAGAAAGTTAGAAATCATAAAGTCATAGAACAGCCCAGGTTGGAAGGGACCTCAAAAGATCATGTGGTTCAGCCTTTTGTGGAGCCTGGATGAAATTATCTAGCACCATGTTCAATCACATCTTGTAAATCTCCAGTCATAGGGACACCACTACATCCCCAGGGAGGTTGTTCCAGGGATTGACTGTTCTCTCTGTAAAAGAAAATTTATCTTCTATCAAGATGACCTTGCCCAGTGCAACTTGTACTCACTGCCCAGTCTTCTCCACGTGGCTCCTTGTAAAGGAGCCTCTTTGTGGCTGCCCTTTAAGTACTGGTATGCTGTGATGTGGTCCCCTCTGAGCCTTCTCTTCTCCAGGAAAAAGGGACCAAACTCCTCAAAGTCTTTCTTCACAGGGCAGGTTCTCCAGCTCTTTGACCATCTTTGTTCTTCCTCAGCTCCAAGCAGCTTCTTCCAGCCTCCAGCTTTGTGTCAGCGAGTGTTTTGTCAGCCACATAACGAACCACATAAGACAAATTATTTGGCTAAAAACTAACTCAGAAATATTTTTTTCAATACAATAGCTTATCATCCAACACACAGCTGGACATATAGGTAGGCTGACAAAAAGCAAGAGCAGAGGTGCCTTCTGGCAGCAGTACCACCTCAAATGCTCATCAAGATACAATTTGCAAATCTGAAAGAGAACAGCAGCATAGCTCATCCATGCAAACTGCAACTTAGTCTCACTACTCTTCATTACTCTTTCTCTAGAGGATCCAACATCAACACTCCAAAGAAATAAGTGCCAGGTGAAACAAATACCAATTTGGCAGAAAACAGGCTCAGCTAAAAGACATAAAGACAGAGAAGTGCTCTGCAGGCAGAATCAAAAGCTGCCAGCACACACACCCCACCCTCAAACGCAGCATATCAGAATCTGGCATTTGTGCCATTACTGCATGCTAGCGGTACAGACAATATCCTAAATTGGTTCTGTTCCACACCCTGTATGGTATTTACCAGTAACAAACTCACCCACAAGCCTATTACAGGAATCAACAGAATATGAGAAGACACTAGAAACAGATTTAGCAAAAGGTTTATTTCATACAGCCTAAGCAAAGCAGTTTCAGAAGACAATTATGTAGGAATGACAGAAAAACCTCTCAGATGCAACAACTCCTGGGCTGGCCCAAGAGGCGTGAACATTTGGGGATTTAAACAATACACCCAGGGACCAGGTGTTAGAAACACAGAAGTTTTGCAATACAAATGTGGTTTACCAGACTTAGACAGCAGTCAGCCTGCTATGATCCCCTGAAAACTGCTCCATCCCACTTCAGGCAATCCTACCCAAATACCTTCAAATCTTTTGTGGCTGTCATAGTCCTCAGAGCAGGGGACCTCAATGAACTTGTCCTGCAGGCTGTCCCTGCAATGAGCCAGCACCTCTGTGACCCCATCCTCAGTGCTCAGATAGCTCCAGCTCAGGAGACCGCCGACAGCAGCAGAGGAGAGGAGCAACACTGCCTTCAGCCACCTCCACCACGACTCTTGCTGGCCTTTGCTCTTCTTGGCACTAGGGAAAGAGCAGAGCGACAGCCCCAGCTAAGCAAACGACTTCACCACCCCCCAGCCACCGAGGAGCTGCTTCACCCCACCTGATACCACGGGGACCCGGTCATGGTCCAGCACTGGTACAACTCACCGCTCCTTTTGAATATACACGCACATATTTACAAATACACGCAACATTTATTCCTCTTTCACGCCCGGGCGTTACAGGCCGCCTTCCCACAGGAGCTCCCGCACGCCGCTCCCTCAGCCCGCCGGGCCCGGTCACCGCCACGCCCAGGGACAGCGGCAGGTACGTGCTGCCGCCCCCGGCCGCTGCCCCCAGCCCCGGCCGGTACCTGCCGTGGCGGCGGCCCCCGCGGCCCGGCCCCGCCGCCGTCCCGCCGCCCTCGGGGCCGCGCGGCGCCACCCGCCGTTGTGCTGCCATCGCGCCCGCCGACACGGAGCGATGCGCTCGGCCCGCCTCTCCCGCCTGCCAGGCAAAAGCAGTCG